>JXOV01025103.1:0-25506 GCA_001014945.1 Clogmia albipunctata
ATATATATATATATTATACATATTTACAAAATACAATAACTATTGTAATTAAAATTAGATAATAAAATATTTTTTTTATATCTTAAAATTCTTATGCGGCTTTTTTCATGATCGCACTTTATGTTGTTTTTTTTGCAATTCTATTTGTTAAGTGCCACATTTTTTCATCAATCTCAGTACGTTATTTTCTGGTTCACAAAAAGAGTGGAAAAGGACTTTTGTTTACTGTTTTGAAAGACAATTAGTTCTGTAACGGTTTACTTTTCTGCACGGAGTGTTGAAATAATTCACACGCAAATTGTCACCATTTTAATAAAATTACATATTGTTGTCATAATCAAATTTATTACTTAAATATGAAAATTTCGTTGAGTTGTTCCACAATTTGAAAAACACCTTTGCGAACGTTTTTATTAGCAATTATCGATTAACTGGTACTTTTTTTTCGGAATTTCACAAAATAGCGTTCAATATACATGTGAAATAGGTTATTACAGCACTTGCATCGAAATATACTAATTAATCAATTAAAATTTTTCACAATTAATGACAAAAAGTAAAGTTTTTCTTAGCTATTGGTTCTGGTTTCTAAATGTGGTTTAAATGACGAATGTTATCACGGGTATAACAGAGGTATACTTTATTTAGCATAAATATATAATAAATAGGCGAATTGTATAAAATTCTGTATAAAACTTGTTGAAAAAACACATAATTATACACTCGTATCTTTTAGAAAAATGATTCATTTTCTAGAACTTTACTTGTGTTAAATTATGGTTCATTATTACTTTCATCATCTTATAATTTTTTAGTTCATAATTTAGTATTATGCATTTAAAGTGTACTATGCCAAAAGATCTGATCAGACATTTGAGGGTTAAAAATCAATGAAAATGGTTTAGTTTACAATATGCGGTTGCAAAATTGATAATTATAATCTGAAATAAATTGGCTAAATATTTATTTTAAATTATAAACTATAAAGAATAAATTTTTCTTAATAATATTATGACTACAATTTCAATTTATAATTCATTACACACCTTTTCTGAATCACACCCAATTAAAAACATCTTTTATAAATTCATTGTCATTATTTGCAATACAATGAATCACAGAGTATGAAGAGAAATGCAACAAATATACATTGAATATACCTATACTACTATAGTTACTTAGTTTTTGGCATTTATCGATTTTACATAACAAGTTTTTTAAAATTAGAGGTCAATTTTTATTGTTGTAGGATGATTAATTAAATCGTAAAGCACACACAAAACTTACCTCGACCTTCATTGCACAAAAAGCTTCGATTTTACAACAGAAACTGATAACTCGCGGAGAGATATTGATTAAAAAATCGATATTCCAATTGTGGAATTAACTAATGACTCAGCTTAATAAACTTGCTAATTTCAATGCCAGTTTAAGTTATCGGCTTTGAAATGTGTAAAGAACGACTCGGGAATAGAAAAAAACAACTTTCTGCGCAAAATAAACCACCGGTAAAATAAAAAAGCTTAAGTATGCAAGAGCGAGATGCCCTATAAAAATTACGCACACCGAGAATTTGACGTTTCAAGCCAATCGTGACATTTCTTCAAGAGTAAACAAAAAAAATTTTAAATTCCTTGAAAATGGGTAAAACATCAAAAGACAAACGGGATATTTACTACAGATTAGCTAAAGAAGAAGGGTGGCGTGCAAGGAGTGCGTTTAAACTTCTGCAAATTGATGAAAAGTTCAACATTTTTAAAGGTTAGTTTAGTCCCCATACTTTTTTAATTTAAAAGAAATATGGATATAATTCTGCTTATTTTTAGATGTTACCAGGGCTGTGGATCTATGTGCTGCCCCTGGGAGCTGGAGCCAAGTGCTGTCCAAGAAGTTGAATGAGAAAAAAGAGGAGAAGAAAGACGTTAAAATAATAGCTGTGGATCTCCAGGCCATGGCAGATCTTGATGGTGTTACTCAAATTCAGGGCGATATCACTAAGGTCAACACTGCCCAAAAGATTATTGAATTCTTCAACGACCAAAAGGCACAACTAGTTGTTTGTGATGGAGCTCCTGACGGTTAGTATAAGAGATTGATAATTTGAGTTTTATAGAGTTTTCTAAACAAGTATTTTGGAAGTTTATTTCATAATAAAGAGTAAGTTAAATCAAGAAAACGCTTGGAGAGCCATATTTTCTTCATGAAATCTTCCAAGATCAAATCGACTGCCCTGTAATGAGATACTCACTCGCCTATAATCTTTAACCTATAATAATATCATTGAATATATTAACTTGTAGCTCGTAATTTACACTCATTTTTCCTTTGATAAACAGTTTTCAGAATGACATTTTTAGACCGGAAAAATAAAAAAGATATAGCGCATTACTTTGTATATTACAAGTTGAATAGTTTTTGATTATTTAAATGGTTATTCATTCATTTATGGAATAGTAAATTATACTCTAATACTCGTTTCATCCTTTCTTCCAATCATTCAGCCGATTTGATGGCCAGTATTTTACCGTTATTTTTATGGACGACTATATTAGACAAAATCAGTGCTCTTGCCTGTATGTCCTCGATAATTTCACAAATTCCGACTTTAAGGTTTTAAATCATCTTTCATGTGTTGGAAAATGTCTAATGATTTCGGTGGCGATTTGTAATCAAAGCGACACAAAACTGCTTAAATTTTGATAACATTGAATTTTGTATAAAGTCATGTTTATCATCTTAATTGCTATTTTTATTAATGGTAAAACTTCTTTACAATGAAATGAACAATTATTCATTCCCTATAAAAAAAAACTTGGGTCTTACCTATACCAAATTGAAACCTCTAAATGGAACCCCCTATATAATTTATTTTAATGAAAATTATAACAATTTTGACTAAATTTCAGTGACTGGACTTCACGATATTGATGAAACAGTTCAGGCAAATCTTCTCGTAGCGGCTTTGGGAATAACTACACATGTTTTAGACATTGGAGGAACCTTCGTGGCTAAAATATTTCGGGGAAAAGACGTTACTCTTTTGTATTCCCAACTTAAAATATTTTTCGAATTTGTTTCGATTACAAAACCAGCCAGCTCCCGAAATTCCAGCATCGGTTTGTATTTTGAAAGCATTTTTAAAAACCTGTCCTTAACATTGGTAAATTTTAGAGGCGTTTGTTGTATGTCAGAACTATAAACCTCCGGAGGGATTTGTCCCTCAAATTATCAACCCAATGGTGGACGACGTTAGAATTATTGCAGAAGAGACTGGCTCTGAAGTGAATCGATTACTGATTCCATTTGTCTTTTGTGGAGATTTGAGAGGATTTGACTCCGATATGAGCTATAACTTGAATGTAAAATTGTAATTTTATCAAAAGAAAAAATACTTATCTATTTTTTTTTTCAGTTAAACGATAATGAAGCAGAATATGTTTACAAGGAAGTAGTCCAAAAGCCGATTCAGCCAGCTTATAAAGAGATCCTGGAAATGACTAAAAATATCTCTATAAAGCATTCTTCCATTACTAAAAGTGGAGAAGATGAAAAATAAAGTCAAATTTTATTTGTTGTTGAAATACTTTTTCATGTTTAATCATTTAAAGTTAAATTTTATTTCAGTGAATAAAATAGGAAGTCAAAATCAAAGAACGAATTTTGTTTCAGTGTCAAAATCCGTTTTTAACTCGGTAACAATGAAAAACTCGACTTGCAGTTCATATTACACATACGTTTCCTCTTTAAAACAATTGATTTTAGGTCCTTACAACAGAAATAGTTTTTTTAAAGATTATAAATTTGAAAATTATGAACAAAACTTACAAATGTTTAATAATACTTATCGACCATGTTTTATTGAAGAACTTCCGCATTGAAATATGGTTGTAAACATAATTCCTCGAATTAAAATAGTTATTTGTGCTACAAGGGTATAAAGTCAACTGTTTTTAACGAGTGTAAAACATTCGAGCCGATGATAGTGTTTCATCGTTTCTGAGTAAAAAAAACAGGACTTTACACCCGAGCAGGATATAACGTTTTTTGCACTTCACTCATAAGCACTGAAATTTTTACAATTTCACATTAAATTTCATTATTTACCAGGAAAATTAAAACAATTGTCATGTTTCATAAATGTTTCAAGTGAAATCTTAACTTGTAAAGTTACCGTTAACGGTTGGAATTCCTCTTTAGGTTTTAGTCATAAGGTAAATGCCTATTTTATTGTTACAAGGAACATTTTCACTAGTGAATTAAAAATTTAAAATTTGTAATGAGTGCCATAAAGTGAAACATTATGAAACTCAAATGGATATTGAAAAGCGTATGTTTCGATACGGGAAGACAAAAAATATTTGTGTAATTCCGTATAGAAAAGTAACTTCTTTTTAACTAAAATTGGTTCTGTAACGGTTTACTTAACAGCACGGAGTGAGGAAATATTTCAAAATTTGCACGCAAATAGTCACCATTTTAATGAAATTACATATTGTTGTCATAACCAAACTTATGATTTAAATATTTTAATTTGAAAATTTCGTTGTGAGTTGTTCCACAATTTGAAGAAAAAAAACAGATGCGAACGTTTTTATTAGTAATTATATATTAACTGGTATTTTTTTCAGAATTACACAAAATAGCGTTTAATACACATGTCGGTTATTACAACACCGATTTACGATGTAATGAGTGCTGCTATTTCACCACTTGTATCTAAAAATATACTATTAAAAAAAACACAATGAATTCCTAATTACTTTTAACATTCATGAAAAAAACTGTTTTAAAAGTTTACGGTATTATCATTAGATATCTATGGAGCTGTGTTTTTCTTCTTTATATCATTAGTGCTATAAACCGTCTTTTATAGAAGAAATATAAGTAATTATCTAAAATCAATTTCAAATAAACAAAATGCATAAAAATTATACCAATAGAAGTTTTTTTTTATTAATCATATCATATAATGTTTATAAAATAACAATTTTTAAAGCCACGGCATTAACCCTTGATAAGTAATGCCTAATACAGCTTGATCTGTTGCTAGATCAATAAGACAGTTGACTTGTTCTTCAGCATTCAATTCCTTGTCTGGCAATCTTTTCCGGATATTAATTTTAGAATTCCCCTTCAAGATTTCAATATAGGCTTCGATGTACTGTTGTTTTGAACCTAAGGGCCCCTCCTGCAGCCCTTTAAGAATCGGAGCCACGGGATTACATCCTTTCAATTTGTTTCTTACTGAATCAATCCTTTCGTTCGGCTCCCAATGAACCCTCGTATCCGTGGACAAAGTGTCAAACTCCGCTGGATCATCCTGGGCCATTCTCGCACTGTAAAGCCAATCAATTGTCGGTTCCCTGAGAAAGACCTCTAAACAGGATAAGATTAACTTTTCGTCATTTCTAAAAACACGAAGGGCATTCGTCATGCACGATTTTATTAAACCAGTCACTCCAAATGGAGCATTAACATTCACAAACTGTGGTGTCAGTCGAAATGGAATCAACTCTGGAATGGGAAGATTACGGTATCCAGACTCAAAAACCAAATTGAAGTCAATTCCAATCATGTTACAGTTTTTTGTGTTCATTAAAATATTCATCAAATGACGATCACCAATGCCCAAAATCCAGTGCGCGATATTCATGACAGACATCGTTTTGCAAAAGTTGTTCCGAAGTGCGAAAAATGCTTCTGGAGAAACGCTTATTTCCACAAGACAGCGTCTCAGTAGATCTTGAGGTAAATTAAAGGACAGTTCTTGGAACTTGGTCCTCAGTTGATTGGGGCTGCTCTTTTCCACTGTTTCCCAATACATTTCAAACATGTTATTCGATTCGGAATTTACCTTTAAAAACCTTTCAAACTCTGCTATAACTTTTCCCAATTTAGTTGAATTGTTATTTGTATTAAAAACCACTGACTTTTCAATGAAATCCCGAATAGGGACTGAATCCTTAACCCAAGACAACATGCCAAAGTAGTTGGTAATAGGATTGACGTTGTAAGATTCAATTTTGAGTTCATTGTTCTTACAATTCTTGTCAAATTCCAAATTCTCAGACATCAGTTTAAACACTTGCTGGATTCTTTGGTCCTGTCTAAGATCTTCGCTGTATTTTAAAAGAAAATCATACTGCTTACCATCACTTCCATATATAGTGACTCGCATTGGACATGTTTTTGATTTCAGAACCCCAATCTTATTCCCAAATTTGATTATTTTTACGTTTCGATTAGCATCAGGCTTTCGAATTAAATCTGTATACTGACCAGGAATTTCTATTATACATCCGTTTATGGAAGAAAAGTTTGCCAGCCAAGGTGATAAATTCTCCAATGGGATTACATTTCGATTTCGAATCCGTGCTTCTTCTCGTTTCTTCTCAATGTCTTTGATCAGTTTCTGAAGTCGCTCCTTGACTATTTTTAGATCATCCAAGTCACTGACTGTGAATAATAATAAAATATCAATTAAAATGAGTTTATTGAAATAATTAATTGTGTAATAATTGATAATCTTATAAAATTTAATCAATTTTAGGGGTTGTTCAGAAATAAAGCGGAGCGCTATAATTTTTATTCGTTTTCTAATTTGGCTAAATGCGTACGTTGAGTAAAATAATCAGAAAAGCATATTTCAACATATTAATTTTATAGGAGTTTTTTAAAATAAATTAATGAACTTTAAAAAATTGAAATACAATAGAATTAGCAGATGAAAAAATTGAGACTAGAGGATAAAAAAAATCGTTATTCGCGGATTTTATCGACATGTATAATGCCACATCTATATTGATAGTAATTACGGCATCTCTTTTCTGACAACATTAAACACCTCTCAACGTTTCAACTTCTGACGAGGAATCTGTCTAGATTGCATTTTCATTCTTTAAGTGCGCCTTATGAAAATTGAATTTAATATATAATTAAATTTAAATTGTATACTATATATTCCTTAGATTTTGCTATCATCTCCAAACGTATCTCCTATATTCCTATATAAAATACTATTCTTTGTTCGCTTTTAAAATAAAAAAAAAAACTTACGATCCGCTTCATTTCGAGACAAGCCTTATTTTAATTTTAATCAAGAATTGTTTTACACGTACCATTAAACTGTAAAAGTTCCTCAAAGCTTTTCTTCAAATCCTTATAAGTTCGAAATTCTAATCCTTGCATGGTTTTATTTTCCGGGAAAAGAATGTGTATTGTATTTCTAAGTAGGGTTTTGAACTCCTCAGTGTTCATGAATTTAAGGGCTCTCGACAAATTATTCAGATGGGCATGAAACATAATTGGTGGAAGGCACAAATTAGATAGTCCTTCAATTAATAGTTTGATATTTGGTCTGTAGAGGTGTTCTTTAATCTTTTTAACCTCTGCTTTAGGTGATTGTGATGGATTTTGGAACTCAAATTGCTGCATAGACAGATTAAATGGCAAATATAGGGCCTCTGGATAAGATGCTGATATTCTAAGCACCAAGTCATCCAAGTAGTTAGATTTTGAATAGTTGAAATGGGACATAATTTGCGGAATCCATTTTAGAAATAGGTAATCTGGAACAAGTTGGCATTTTTCTATGAAAGTCTTCTCCAATTTTGGATTCTTCTTGAATTTTAGGATAGAAGGAAACAATTTTTGACCCTCTGTTGATTCAAACCTCATGCATTCAAATAAAGTTTCCAACATTAATTTCTGAATTTCTGTCTTTTCTTCTTCGATAATTTTATTTTTGTTCAACTCGAGATAATCAAAACAATACTGAGCTAGTTTATAGTTGGAATTCTTTATGGCATTCAAGTCTGTTTGGTTTAGACTGTCTATTGGGAATCCATTAGTTATTTCGACAGATTTCTTCAATGATGTCTGAATAAAATAATGTAATTTTTCACTTATGTTTGATCCTTTCTTACCAGGGATTGCATCTAAAATTAGACGCTTTTGATCAGAGCTTAAGTTCATGTTGTTGAAAGAATCAAATATAGAGCAAGTTAGATCTACACACTCATCCACAGTCATCAAATGGAGCTCTGTATTTAAGCATAGGACGTTGTTCGGCAGAATTTCTTTTGTAATTCGATTAAAAGACTCCATTATTAAATCAAAGGATTTTGAATCATTTCGAGATCTGCCTTTTAAAGCCTGATGTTTACTCCGTGCCAATTTATATTTTAGAACAAATAGCTCCGCATTGTGCAAATTCTCAGTAGAAACTGCAATTTTAGACAACATCTTATCTGCGAACTTCATATTTCTTTGTGATATTGCCAAGTTGAAAATCTTGTAATTCATTTCAAAAATCAATTCTTCCACTTTTAACGATCCAATTTGAAGTTCACTTCCAATAAATCTTCGATAAGAGAATAAAAAGTCCCACATCGATAAGGAATCGCTTTTATTTGGACTAGTTCTATCCCATCTATCATAAATTAATTCAAGATCATCATTCTTTGTTCCATTAATCATCAAATAAAGATATTGATTCAGCTCTGATAGAGTTCTGATTTTCAGTAACTTATTCTGTCTCAATTTTCTAGAAAGGACATTCAAATGTCCCCATTCATTGACAAAGTAATTGATATTATCTTCACATAAAACCCTTGCTGCTAAATTATTCTTTGTCGCAAGATGAAACATGACTAACTCTTCGCTAAAATTGGTTATCAGATAGTTCTTTTTATCTGGTACAAGCATGGATCGCTCTAGGTATCTCAAAAACGAGTCATCTCCTTCGTGTTCCTTGTCCAATATTAAACGTAAAGAAGCTTGCATTAAATTTGGTAGAAGATTTTCCTGATTCCAGTCATCAGTCCACAAATTGTCCCAATCGCTCAATTCGTTTTGAATTAAGATAATCGTCTCCTTCCATTGTCCCATTTCCATACAACAATTGTAAAAGCCTTCATAACAAAAGTCCCTTTCAATTCGATTTGTCTTTTTTATTAGTTCAAAATATAAAACCTTTGCCTTGGAATAGTTTCCGTTGTTCTCATATTCGATGGCTTTCGTCAACTCTTCATCAGACTGCATTTTCTCTGTTAAAATTGCAGAAACTATTTCCGTTTCAGCAACAGCTTTGTAAATGTTGGCCAAGTTCATCCATAGTTTATGACTTGGTGAAACGATGTGAGTTGCTCTTTTAGAATGCTCCTGTTCATCATCTACATGATCTAACTGACCCTCCAAATAAAGGGCAGCGATTGCCGACATGTTATTATTGGTTGCAATATTTGCAATCAAATCCGTTGGAAAAGAGAACAATTTAGTCTCCACGAGGGCTATTTCTAGGAATGTTGCAAAGACATTAGGAGGACAAGTCTTGGAGTCGTTTAATACACCTTTAATCTCCTTATTGATAGAATTACAGAACTCTAAATAAGCAGATTTATCTTCTCTTAAAGAATTAAGAAGAGCTGTGAAGACCTCAACAAAAACTTGTCTGGCAATCAGTTTGTCGCATTTTACAAGTCCTTGAAGTGGCATTAAAATAGCCAAGTAGTTGATCAGAAGGTCGGGAAAGTCCCCAAATCTATAGCGACGAAAAAGGACTATTTTTCCACTCCTGTCCCTTCTTTTGTACAGTTTTCTTTGTTGTTCAAATTTGTGTTTTGTAGTCATTTCCAAAGCTATTGTCCTGTTCTTCTTATCCTTATCCTTCACTAGTCTCTTCTTCAATAAATTGAACTCCTGATCCTGGGAACTTTGATCTGGATTTGTGACTTTTTGAGAACTTGTATCTAAAACTTGTGATGTATTTGTGTTAAAGGCGAAAAAACTTTGAGTAGGGATAGAGAAATTTGTCTTTACAGATTGGACTTTCGACAATTCCTGGGTGGGTTCAAACATCAGGTTTCCTGATACTTGAGTTAGGGTCTTAAAATTGAGAGACCCGTCGCCAGCGACAAAGTCTTTCCGCATGGAATGGACAAACAGCGGAACATTTTGGGAAATATTTTGACTGCGCCAATTAATATTTATCTCGTATTCCTTTAGTTTATTGTCGAACTCATCTTCATTGGGGAAGATTTGGTGCTTTGAATTAGGGTTTTTAATTATGATATCCAAAAGGAGCTGAGAACCAAATTCTAGAAAATCTGCATTGGAATTTTCGTCTTTGGACGACTCTAAGAGAGTTGCCATTCGTTTCAACAGGTTAGGGCCCAGATCAGCCTCTTCTGACCAAAACATCAATAATCGATTTGCAATCACTTCTTCTGGGTCTCTTAGTCCTTGTAAAAGAACTGATTTAACTTTAACAGTCATTTCCACATTTAAATTATTGACCATTTTAAATATTTTGATAAAAATCTCATAAACTAAAAGACGACAATCTAAGTCAGAATTTCTGGTATTGGGAATTAAGTGACTGTAGAGATAGTTAATATCCTCTATTGAGAACACATTTAAGGACTTGTTAATTATATGCAGTGCATGTAATTGAAAGTCTTTCTGCTTTAACATTTCCAAAATTCCCAAAGCAACAATCTCTTTGAAAATTCGTTCTCCAAAAGTCTCTGTTTGAGCAAGGAACATGATCAAATACTTAATTTTCATTGCCTTAATTCCACAAGACAGTCCACTTACTACAATTTCGGAAAATGATTCTATTATAGATGAAAAATTCAAGTGAACTCCGTACAGAATATCTGCAAACTTCTTTTCGTTCTTTTTCCCTTTGAAAATGTTCAACTTTTCGATGACCATTTCAAGATCAGTTTCATCTTTCTCTTTGGACAGAAATAGGCCAAGTAATTGAGCAGCTGACTGATAAATAACTGCAAATTCATTATCCAGACATTGTAAAAGGGCTTTTAGAAAATCAGTTTTAGAATCTCGGATCCATGGTACCAAATCATTGACCAAAAATATGGCATTTAATTGAAGACCACAATAGTTTTCCTTTGAGTCAATGCTCCTTGTTCTGATTATTAGATCAAATAGAATCTGTTTTGGAACAACTATCATGTCTTTCCATAATGTTACCACATTTTTAATCAGCTCTAGGTTCAACTTCAACACATCGATACTCTCATGATGACAGTTGCTGACTAAAAATCTTAAGACCATTGACATTGAATTTCTTTCTTCACTATTTTCTTTTGGCTTCCAGTTCTTACTCCATTTTAAAAGCATACAAATTAGATCAATATAATACACATTAAGACTCCTTCCAGCGCATTCATCGACTATAAGTTGAAGTATTGGTCCAAAAACAGTTGGGGCATAATACTGGAAGATTTCCGAGCAGTTTTCAACGACCTTTCCTAAGAAGACTCTATTATTATTGGTCTGACTGCTATCATTTATAACTTTAGCCAATGCATCCACCCAGAAAGGACTATTCTTCAGAAACTGTCCTTCGTGTTCTGGAACAGGTGTAATTCCATTCTCAAACATGTGTTTAATAACAGCACAAAGTGTTGGCATTAGCTCGTGATCATTCAATTTGAATTTCTCCAGTTCTAAAATCACGTTTCTTTTTACAGTTTCCCTTTGATCTTTATTTGAAACGATTGCATTGCTAAAATCAATTTTTGCAATATCTTGGCTTAAAGAAGATGTGAAGATGTTATTGGAAGTCTCAAACTTCGATTTAACACTATCCAGCTGTTCTTTCAAAGCTTTGTCATTCTGTTTGATGGAAACAACTCTTCGTTTCATTTTTGGAAAATCATCAAAGTCC
The DNA here is from genome assembly GCA_001014945.1 of Clogmia albipunctata. NCBI lineage: Eukaryota > Metazoa > Arthropoda > Insecta > Diptera > Psychodidae > Clogmia > Clogmia albipunctata. Next base: position 11,696 of record JXOV01025103.1, read on the forward strand.
AACACAAAATCAGCCTTAAAAATATCCTCTTTATTAGAAACGATCTTTGACCAGATAAAATCATTTGTATTTTCAGTGAAGAGTAGTTTATCATAGAACTTTAAGTCAGTTTGAGTATTGCTGACAATAGTACAAATAGCTCTGTAGGCACTGCATTGATACTTTCGAAAAAGCTCATTAATCGGTTCGTGGTTTATTAGAAAAATTTCCTTTCTCGTTTTGCAACATCTCCTCGAAAAATCCGAAACAATATTCTTAACATCTGGCTTATCAAGGGCTCTTGCAATTCCAGACATTTGATCCTGTTTCAATTTACCAAACATCAGTTCTATGAAATAAAATGCCACAGTCCTATTTATTAGGGCTTGTTCTATAGCAAAATAATTACTCTCCAAAGCAATCAAACTATAATTAGAATCTAATAGGTCTATAATCTGTTGGATATTGGTTTCAAAAAAAGTTTTTATTGTTTCATCGGCTGAGGCTCTAATCATGGTCTTTATAAACCGTTTATAAATCGTGCTTCTTAAAATGGGTTCCATGCTTTGATCCAAGAACAATTTAAGGATAAATTGTAAAAACTCTAGTTGTTCTTCAGGTGATCCTTGTTCCATTAATTCGGTAACTGATTTCCGAATATCATATTCCATTATATGATTTTCATCAGAAATTGTGATCGATATAATATATTGAAAAAGGACTTTCGATCTAGAAATTAGAAGTGATTCCAATAAATTCTTGATGTTTACCATGAACTTGGCTCGCTCCAGACTTTGCGGCTTAAATTCCCCTGAATGTAAAGGAATATATCGACTTTGGAATTCACAGAGAGCTCGCATCAAATCATTGTTTTCTTGGTCTTTAGATCCAGTCACAATTGGTAGTAAAGTCAAAACTTTTGCCTTCAAATCTAATGAAATTTTATCATTAGTAAATATTTTAAAAATCCACTGATCAAATCCAATCATTTTTTGGTTCATATCATTCAATTCTGACACGTTTATCAAGGCCACATGGACGACAATATCGATAATCTTTAGTACAGATGAATCATAGTTATCATCCCATTTTTGTAAGGATTCAAATAGGAAATCCCATTTCGATAAAATCATTTCTATTACATAAGTCTTCATTTCAGAATCATTTCGATGATATTGGTAAACGTATTTACAAATATCAATCAATCGTTTTTGAATGATCGTTGAGTTTTGATCATTCATTTTATTTATCAATGCAAGAATTGGACTGTGATCAGAATCTGTTTTAAAATTCAGGATCCATTTTAAGATTTCTTCTTTGAAAAGCTGCATAAAATGATCTCCATGACAAACAATTCCTCCTTCATTTGCATCGTAAATCTTTAAATGATCATTATTTAGAAGCATTTCTATAATTTCATCAATTAAATTTAGGTTATGTAATCCATTTAGTGCAAACGACATCATATGATTGGCATATTTTAGAACACTTTTCTTTGGATTGAATGGAGATCCATTGTTATTACAGCAATGGAAAAACGTCCTAATTATCATTGAACTTGTTTCGTATCCTTGAAGAACGCCATTTAGTTTTTGGATGTAAAGTTTAGATAATTTTAAGCCTTTGATAGTTATTTTCTCTTCATCACTTAAACTATCTCGATGTAAAAATGTAGCAATATTTTCCGTTATGGTCTTGGTTTCGAGTTCAGTTCTTTCGATCAATTGTGTTAAGAACAATTCTTTAAAGGACTTCAAAGTACTGTTGTCCTTTATTGAATGAAGATATGATTCAATAGATGTCGTTAAATTGGCCTCAGAGATGATTCTTGTTGTAGGAAATATGATTAGCATAATCAAATTCACAAGATCGTCATAGATTTGAAGATCTTCTAGATTGATTTCATTTTCAGAGAGAATTCTAAACAAATCAATTATTTCTCTGATTAAAGCGATCTTCAAATTGTTGAACTTGAATTCATGTTCGACTTGTTTTTCTGATGAAATAGTGGATAAATCCAAATATAGGAACCTATTCAGGAATTCTTTTACATTTCTAAACAGATTCCCATTTTCCAATACCGGTTGTATTGTCTTAATATCGATCTTAAGTTCAGACAAAAACCAAATGATGGATTCCACAGAAATCAATAGGTCATCTAAATGATCAACAACCGTTTGTGTTGAATCTAGTTGGAGCTCAGATGTGTCAATACTAATTTGATCCAAACAGAAACTATCCAGAGCTACGTTTCTTTGACTTATGTAGTGATCAATTGTCTTATATTGTTTAGAAAATAACTTTGAAAACATTTCCTTGGATTTCTTTCTCAAATTTGGGAACTTTGAATTACAATTTGAGAAGACGTAATCAATGGAACTTGTTAAATCAGCTTCAGGGAATTGTTCTGGCTTTTGTCGTTCTTCACTGATCGTTTGGAAAATGTCTGATCTTTCCATCATTACCCTGATCACATGATCAAGGCACAATTTTATCTGTTCCACCAATAATTCCGTTTCCCAAAAGTTTTTTGATTCATCACACATTCGCAAACTGATATTAAATGTATAAAGGAACATGACCCAATACAGATCCAAAATTCTTTCCTTCTCTCTAAGAATCCTGTAAATGTTATTAAACGCCAAAGCTGCTCCCAGTCTCCGATGTGTGTTGTAATCTAGACAGTAGAAGTTTATCTGATAAACTATGTCCTTAATTGTAGTTTGAATTAAAGCATTTTCATCATTTGCCATTTCAATGGACCATATCAATAATTCTCGAAGGCATCTTGCAGATAAATCACGAACTGCTGGAGAGGACTGATTACTTAAAGAATCCATGATTACTGATATCAAAATCTCATTACTTTCACTCCCCCATTCAGTGGGCTTTGCTTTGTGATGCATAATTTGCATGATTAACGGTTCGAACATTTGCTGTACAGCTGTATCAGGATCACAGCCTAATTCTAGCATTCCTTGACAAACCTCAAACCATAACCTCTTACTTTTATAGGACTTCGTTCCGATTATGTACAAGATTAAAGCGTGAATAAATTCACAAGCTACAATTTTAGTTTTACGATCACTCGACATTTTGGCGAGAAGGAAAATTCTAGGAATTATATTATCCAGATACATTACAGGATTTATATCATCGTAACATTGGATTGGAAGTTTTAAATTTTGGTCCACATCCCATTTAGTCAAATTCAAGTTCTTTTCTTCAGAATTGAATAAATAAAGACACATATTCGGTTCTAAAGTTCCAAGGAAGAGTAGAATTCTCTTCTGGAAATTCCTTAAATCGAGACTTTCCTCATTTATTAGCTGTTCATTGTAAATAAGATACCTTTTAATGTTTTTCTTCTGATTTATTTTTACGTTCTTTTGCGGATCTATGAAATTTTCAACATTAAATGTGCTTTTGCTTTGCAGATATACATCGAGTAAAGGTAAAACATGTCTTAATAGATCACAAATTATCTTTATTTCAACTTCAGAAGAATGGACAATTCCTTTTAAACAGGATAACGCACTTTCAGCCATCCAAATTAGGTTCTTTCCTAGTTTAAATCCAATCTCAAAGATCTCCTTCAGATCCTCTAATAAGGACATTAAAATTGGTAAAGGGGTCTTAAATATCAATTTAAGACAAGCAATTTGTAGTTCTCCACTAGTTCCTTTTGATTTTTGCATAACAGTTTTTATGAACATTCGAAATTTTTCTTCATCTTTTATTGTATAATTGATCCTCTTCGATAAATTCAAGAATATATCTATAAGCTTCATAAAACCACTGATCAATGGGTTTTCATAGGACTTTTCGATAAACTTATTAAATAAGATCGGCAGCCATTCTGGAAGTGATTTCTCCAAATTTTCGTTTGGTTGTTCGTAAAGAACTTCTTGATAGAAGCTTACTAAATTCACAAATATTTGAAAATCAATTGGTTTTAAAGGAATTAAATCTGTATTAGGATCACAAAAGTGGAACTCGTTCTCATTACCCATTTCGTCTACAAAGATCCTTTTTGTTAGTTTCAAATCCAACTTTGAAGTTATAATTAATAAACTCTCGAGGAATTTGTCAAGAACGGCATTTCTGACCAAACTGTGATCAAAGCTTGCTATATCTAATCCTTTCAACATCCCAATCCACAAAGGAAGATAGTTCTTATAGGTTATGTTCTCTTTCCAGTCTTGATCGTCTTGATAAGTGTCATAAATCAGTTTATGAGAACAAGTCCAAATTACGCCTTGATGAATAACTTTTGACAGCAAATCCTCCATGACTGTACCTCCGAGAAGGGAGCAGTTATAAAATGTTGTAATCAATGATCGAATCACCATTGCATGATGATAAGAGCCAAGGAAATGAAAGTCTTGTATCAATCCCAAAATAATATTTTCCAAAGATGCCAATTGAGTAACTGAAAACTCTGTTATTTGGCCCATGATTTCGCTTAAAGCTTGGATGAAATCTGGCAAGTGTTCTATTTTGTCTCTTTTATCTGCCAATTCTGAGAAATATGCGTAATTTGTGCTTGCAATCACCAAATTTGCCAATTCATTGACAGTATTTTTAGGCAGGAAAATTTTGCACGGAGCTGCCAAAATTCCAAATCCTCGAATTGCTAGTCGGATTTCAAATGGTCTTGATAGGGAGTCCCTTAATAAATCTTTGAAGTAATTAAGGAAAAATTGCAGTACTTTGACACTTTCTTCGACATTTTGAAAATCGTTTTCCAAGATGGTTTCCGCTATTTGCAAATGGAAGGCATAAACCGAAGGGACTGTGAATTTTTTGTCGTCAGCTTTTCCTAATTTGAACCAATCATTGAAAATCTTGTGCCAGTATAAGTAGTCCTTCAGAATTTCCTCTCCAAATAAATGGCAATGATTTTTAAATAAGCTTAAAGAGCTTCGAAAGATCGACTTATCGTTTAATTCTGCAGGAGCAGAAAAGGACTTTATAATATTGTAAACCCTTTTAATAATTATTATTTCATCGGATTTTGATGGGGGGTAGTTTACAAAATGATCATTTAACGCATCAACGGCTCCGGAAATTGTTAAAAATGAAAATTTATTCTTTTTTATGGTGACATTTTCTAAGATATTGATCATTTCCTCTCGAAAATGAAGAGCTCCTTTTATCCCAATTACATGAGGATATTCTCTCGATATTAATCCAATTAATTGATAAACTCCCTGTAGAAATCGTTCCGGTTGTTTTTGCATTTTCAATATTTGGAAAAGAGTTTTCAAACAACCCTCCACTTCTCCCTCTGGAAAGATCTGCTTCTCGATCATTTCTTTGAGGATTTTCACCGCCAATTCCTTTTCCTTCGCACTGACATTGGGATGGGATAAAATTACTGTTCCACATTGTGTAAGGCTCTTAGAATAAGGTACAAATTTCTTGCTATGCTTCTCAATAAGTGTTAAATAGAGTTCAAAAAGGGAAATATTCACTTGCTTGAATAATTTGTCGTGTTTCAATGACGTCGTTATTAAATTAATGGAGCCATCCTTTTCGCCCAGAAGAGTATCAATGCCCAAATCTATAATGATATTTAATTAGCATTATATTCTTGAAATATATTTACTTTTTACCTATTTCAGAATTGGACAATTCGGCGCCAAAGAACTCTACGATTATCTCAACACATTTTTCGGCTTCTTTGGGACGGGGAACTTCCACAATATACTTCTTTAGCGATTGAAGGTGCACTTTTAAGTCGATGGACATGATTATAGAGTTAAATCACGTAGAAATTGAAGAAAAATATCGTTTTAAACATTGTTGTGAAACTAAACACGAACGCCGCAAAAGATAAACACTTCGTTATAGATGACGTTAACGCACAGTGTGTAGAGATAAACAGTTTTGAATTCAAATGTGACCGGTAAAACGGTTTTCGAGAAATTCAATGTAAATGGGAATAAACATAAAGATTTGAATAAAATTCCTATTTTAAATAAATTTTTTCAAAGGAAGAACTACTTAAAATATATATTCAACAAATTTGGGTTATAAATTTATGATTGCTGTTTAAATCTTAGACATATTAATATATTTTTAAGAAATGTTATATAACTTTTTAGAAGGATCAATTAACAAAACTATATAAGTATAAGGCTATCAAATATGACGTCCCTTTAAATATTGTGAAAAATATTTTTTTAAATAAATAAATTAATATGTATTTCATGGTATATATAGTGAAACATGTTCGATTAACTAAAATACAGTTTAAGCCAATAACAATTCACAGTTTTCACAACTACGCTTGCAAAATTTTTTCAAGACCAATTTATTATATATTTTGATAATACCACGAATTTTGATTTTCTATCCTTAAACCGATTATGAGTTTTTATAATCCTATAACGGATTTGAAAAATATTAACGATAAATATTTGAATATATTTAATAAATGCCCAATATTATTTTCTTATTCTAAGCTTCACTTTTATCCTATCCCATCATTAAACACATAAAAATAATTTTTAAATATTACTATATATCTATAGCAATGTTGTTGTTGTAGCAACCACCCGTGCTACTCCCCAAGATCTAAATCCAGGAAACGAGCCACCTCTCCAGTGGGCTCGTCCAGAGGTCCAATGGTGTCAGGTGCGTTGGCTTCGCTGGGCATTCTATGCATTCCCGTGCATCTATAGCAATAGGGCCAGCCTTTGTGATAGGGAGGGAGAGCTAGGGCGGTATACGATGAGGGGCGTATAGCTGTCCGCCATACACCTGTTGATACGTTATCGTGCACCGACAATTATTCATATATTTATATATGAATAAGGGCTATAATCCCCGAGCGGGTTCTGCGCCCAACCTAGCATAACATACCATATTCTAAGCTTCATATTTTGCATATTACTGCCAAAAATATTGGATTATAAATATTTGTTAAAATCTTAGGCGTTATCCCTTCCTATTTTTAAGATAACGGTATTGGATGTTATTATAAAATAAGTATTTTATAATTTATATTGATCTATATATTTTCAAGAACAATATTTTAAAAAAATCTCTAACGAAAGTTCATTTACAAAACTTTAATTAATAATACGTAGAAAATTTAATTGTATTAAAACGTGCTTAGGATGGATAATTTTCTTTAAAATATGTAATTACATATTTAGTTGTATTAAATCCCGCAAAATTTGTGATTTGAAATGAAATACTAATTCTGAAATAATGACTTTATTGTGCATTTTTTCTCATTACAATAAAGATTGAACACAAAACTTTTTTTTATTTGAAGAACATAATTCTAAGTAGGGTGATTAAAATTTAGGAATACAATAGAAGAAGCTCGTTTACTTTGGAGTAGTTTTGGTTTTAGCAGATTCTCTCACATTGAATTTCGGGATACGATCCTTCTTGGCCAAGATCTTGGATGGTTGCTCCGTAAGGCTGATGGAAGAAATGATCTGATTGGTTCTCTTCTCGACAATGCCGAGGAATAATTTGACATTGTTTATGGTGACTCTCTTATGGGTGCCAATTAGATTCAAAACCGGAGCGTCGTCGCATCGGATTAATCTGAAAATACAAGTGAAATAATTATCCAGTGTTGTTTTATTTTAATTATGTTCGGTCAAAGAGAGCGAAACCTGAATATTTTTTCGACCCCGTTGAGCAACTCGTCCAGTTTCTCCTCGCAATTAATCTTGATTTCATTGGCCTTGTCCGCCTAACAGCGCGATGCAAATTTAAGATACATAATTAGCTAAAACAAAAACTGGGAAGACATTGCTTGTTGAATTATCACACCTTTTCCGTTTCCTCTCTAAGCTCCTTCTCCAAGAGATCGACAGTCTCCATCTGGGCTTTCTCTTTGATTTCGTTGAGGCCTCGCTGCTCCTCTGCAAATAAAATTTCGCAAAGGGTTGTTAATTCGCGTCTTCTATTAGACATAAGACGATGATGTGCTTTCACTCCCACCGATATTCTCTTGCAGCTGTTGGACAATTTCTTGCAGCGTTTCCACTTCGTGGCTCAGCTCGTTAACGTAATTGAAAAGTGCAAAGTTCTCCTCCTCTTGCTTCTTAAACTGCCCGGCCAGCTTGTCAATGTCGTCTTCGGTGGAGAATTTCTGATGCACCCAACAAGAACGAAACAATCAACGGAGAAAGAGAAAATATTTGCATTTATAATTGACGACAAGGCAACTTACTCGAATCTTTTCCAGAATGTCGTTATACTCTTCCAATTGCGACTCGAGCTGTTCTTGCTGCTGGCGCTTTTTGTTCGCCTCCCTCATCTCTAATTCAGTGTTGACCCGGTGCTGCCCTTTTATGCCCAAAAACTGCTGGAGCTTGGCGTCATGGTCCAATTTCCTTTGCAGCTCTCTCATTTCCTACAAAAAAGCAACAAATTTCTAATTCATAAAGATAAGATGTTTCCATCATAAATTTGTTACCTGGACATGTGCTAATTTATCTGCTTGTCCGCGATCTTTTAACACTTGCAATTTGTTGCACAATTCCTCACGCTGATCATAAGCAGCTGTACTCTGCTCTATCAAGTCCATCATATGCTTCTTACCCTGATTTAGCTGATTTACCAATTTGGACCAGACGTCGTTGAAAATTGATCTGTTGTTAAGATTTTCTACATTATTAAATTATTTATTTTTAAAAATTATATATAATTATTATTATATAGTTTAACTTTCTATGAACATAATCTTGATATGGTACGAACCTTTTATGAATTATTATCAACAAATAGAAGAGATATAAATAGAATCCCAATTAAAATAAAAAGTTATCGTTTGATTGTTGGTTATTGTTTAATTTAGTAGTTACTTTCGACAATAAATTTAAATTAAACATCCATTTGATTAGAATGATAAACATTGCTATAAAATCATTTTATTAAATCATTTCCAGATGATCTTCTTTGTCCAAAGCGTTATATTTAAACGAGGTACGGATAATACCTCAAATCACCTTTTGAATGCATTGCAAATAAAACAAAATAATATTTTAAAAAATTATAATTAAAAGTAATACATACTGTTACTGCTTCCATATAAATTTCGATGTTAAGTAATTATTTTATGATTTTTCATAAAATATTTATGGAAGCAGTAACAGAAGATGATCCTTTAGATAAATTGTAACAAATAACAAAAATAATTTGGGATGAATGGACCGAAGACTATTGTAAATGAGGGCAAAAAACGACAATATTATTATATAAAAAAAGAGAATAGTAGGGAGCTTGAACCATTTAAGGATTTTGAAAAGTTAAGAATGATTAAATATCTTCTATTTCATTGGCTATCTCTAAATTGAGATTTCATCAAATAGAAGTATAGCGGAAGATGTTCAAAAAACCGAGTTTAAAATCCAATGACGATATCTTTAAGATCATAGAAGAAAGTAACATATAATAATTAAAATAAAATATGAATGATTTTTGCATTAATAATTAGTATAAAGTGTTCAAACTTGTATATTGTTATATATGACCTAATGTTTAAAAAACATTTTAAAAATTTAATTTACCAAATTATTTGATATCTTATTTTTCAAAAATTTAATGAATATATTTTATTGTAAACTTGTATATAAAAATATAAATTAATTATTTTATGATGGTGGGGCCTTTCATTTTAACACTTTTTAAATTCAATTACTTTAACTAACTACCAATGTGATCTTGATATTTGAGTAGTCTCTTTCTCATTAAATTATTGCGAAACCTTATGAAGAGATAAAACTAAAATCCCAATTAAAATAAAAATCATCAAATATTTTAATTACTCTTAATAAATGTAGTCAATCATCATAAATTAACACTAACCTCTCTTGGAGCATGTGATCAATAATTTGACGCAACTCTGCATTTTCTGCCATCACGACACCTGCCCTTTTATTGGCCACTTCCAATCGATTTTCCAGTTTGACGACATCCTTTTGCATTTTATTGATCGTTTCTTTGTAGCGACTGTCATTAACCTGATTCGATCGTAGCCGATCGATTTCCTTTTGCAGTTTCTTAATATGTCCCTCCAATTCCCAAAGGTTTGCCTTTTCAATGTCCAGCAATTTCTGATTCGTCTCCAAGTCGTCGGTTAATCGACGCAATTTCCGTTCCAAATCCCTTTCCCGTTTGGCATGTGGTCCATCCATAATGGCCGCCAATTGAATCTGCAACTGCTCCTGCTCCTTTTCCAGCATTGAAATAATCTTCTTCTGATTGCGAGACTTTTTTATGCGATCCTCTTGAAAGGCGATCTTTTCATTCTCCATCAAGCGCCTCTGCAAACAGACAATAAATTACACATTTACAAGGATCTTGTAATTTGACACGATCCTCGGTAGACGAGAGAAAAAAGGAAACGATCCAGCTGGTGGCACGTGTTAAATGATTGGGATTTATGGGAACTGGAACCGAGTCCTTCAGTCACCCTCGCTACCAGATGTTTTGTCGATAAATCTTCTTCCGATCATTTTTCTCTTCAGCAACTTCGGAAGCTGGTAAAGAAGCATGTGGTATATGACGTAATCGATTAGGATTTACTATTTCGGAGCGGAAGGAGACGGTAATTGAGGGTCATACAATAAAGACAACAGCGTTATGCCATGGAACTCTAAACAGCATGAGGGAAATATTTCGTCAAAAACTTCTATGTTCATTTTGTAATATCGATATATTTTAATTTTATTTTTTAAACCTTTAATAGTTATTAATACAACTAATACAATTAGATGAATCAATGATTTTACTATTTTTTAAATCAGTGAAGCAAGTGTTCTATCTAAGCTAGATTTCATGCATTTGGAACACTTTAACAAAAGAATATTATAAAAAATCATTGTTTTATTAAAAAATTCAATAATTTTTACATATCCACTAAATTGTAAACTTGTTTCACTTCTACGAATAGTTGAATTGATAGAGGATTGATATCTTTCGCCTCTTTCTTGGACATTGAAAATATTATATCTCTTTAAATGATCTTGTTCCTTTTCACATATACACTATTAGTAGCGTAATTTTAGTTATAAAAATCAATTATTTTAATTTTTTAATTTAATCAAGTTATAATATGTTTTATTTTAAGAACAAATAATTAAATATTGAAATTTTATAATTGTTGATTTACTGATCACCCCTTACTGAATTTGTTGAAATTTATTTCCCATTTAAACACTGTCGGGGGTGATCGGATCCCCGTTACGCTTTGATGAATTTCCATCCTATGAACACCCTCACTAACTAATGTTATTTATTGTTCACTGGAAGATCACTTAACCACAATTTCCATCCTTTTTTCTTCCGTTTCACCTTTTTTGAATGTGTTCAACTGTTCACAACAGGGGTTGTTTTTAATTGAAATTTCTATAGAATATTTCATTATTATGGTGTTAGTAAATATGGTCTAATGAGATTCAAACTGCAGCTGGTAAACGCCTAATTAATTCGTTATGGCTAGAACAAAATATTTCACACAATTTCTACCTGGCGCTGCAATTTTTGGAGCTCCACCTCTGCCAGCTGATCCATTTCGTACTGTTCGGCTGCATCGATGTTACTGGCATTTTTCCCGGCTTTGTCCATAGTTTCGCAAAAGTAATCAGGAATGCAATCAAATACCTCCTTGGAAATAGCAATTTAATTTTAGGGATGGAAATTGTCACGATTCTTGGAATTTTTCGCAAACTTTGTGGTTAGTTACGGATTTTGTTTATGTTGTTGAGTTAAATTGTAGTTTTGGCACAATGGTCAATAACTGGTGTTTTTATTTTAAAAATTTATAATAAAAAAGTTATAATACACAATTATAGTTATAATTACGATAGCAATCTATAACTGAATTTATTTTTAATATGTTTTAAAAATGTTAATCATGAATTACAACAAAAAATGTATTTTGATTAACAATGATATAATGACACTAATATTTTCAATTGAAACACTGCTTTTTTACTATTTATTAAAATATTGTATAAAACACAGTCCATAAACATTATTCAATACACGAGTCTTAATTAAAACACTCGCGACACTATTTTTCTAGTGTCTAATGCTTTATATTATCGACATAGTTTTATAAATAACTACAAAATGGAAAGAAAAAAAGTTTCAATTAAATTAGAATTGAAACTAAATATTCCATTAAATTTTTTCAAAAATTGAGGTTTTATTATTAAATAATTTGTTCATGTATTATATTTGTAAATTCTATGAATACACAATAAGCATTATAAAAACACCCTAATTATTTTATTAAATAAATAGAATAAGAAAAAAATGAAACTACCATTGTGTTTAGTTCTACTAAAGTTTCCATGGCACCGAAGTCTAACAAACTCGAGCCAAACAAAGCATTAGGTTTTATCAATAAATTCATTACAAAATAGTGTTCTCTTAGTAAAACAGCCCATACTTGAATCTCTCTGAAAACTCGTATCAATTGTAATTACAATCTGTGTGTTGTCAATGTGATTCAAGTGCAAAAAGTGGATTCTGTGAGTGATGTTTTTGTGGAGTGAAAAATGCGAAAACCTTGATCGGTGACGAGTGTATAATCGATTTGTGAATGATTATTAATTACCGACACATCAACCTGTTCTGTGATTGGTTAAAGAGTGGTAGTTTTCTCTCTAGTTTTATAACATTTCATTTTACTAGTTTGATCGCTCAATTTGCCAAATGCAATTTTTCATTCAATTAGAAAAAGACACCTATTGGAGTTAGTGGTGGATTTTCCGTATTTGAATCTAGGTCATTCGTTCCTCCCTTAACGGTCGTACAATTTCGCAAGTTCAGGTGAAATGGGGAAATAACAAAGGAGAAGAGGAAAACTCCACTATAAAGGCCAAGAAAATTTGGACAGGTCATGGTCGGTCGACATTTAGAGTATTTATTTGAATAGAAATTCTTAGATTGACATTTAATTGTAGAGGATTATACTATATCCTCTTCGAATTTGGTGTGTTGGGTTTTGGTCATAAAATAATAACTCGTTGATTACTATTATTATTTTTCGCAATACTTTAGTTTTATCTAACAATCAAGTATTTTTTCGAGTTTTAATTTTTAACGACACAAAACTGACTGAATTAATTAGATGATGCTTATATTTTTCTAGTTAAATGCATATTTATTTAATATAAATAAATTTTTCTTTCAATTCTTATAAGGAACATGGGGTGGGGAGTCTCAACCTCAACTAACGGGTTTTGACTATTTGTTTTCAGTGTATTATTAGTTAATTAATAGTACCTAGACCGGCTAAACAAGGATCCAGTCAATCCTACCCGCACAAGGATCGAACCCATGGCCTCTGAAGAGGAAGTCGAATATATTATTACCTCGGCTATTAGACGGGTTTATTAAATATTCATAGATGGAATAAAATTGTATTGAATGTAAAACAAAAGAAACGTTTTTTTCNGGCTAAACAAGGATCCAGTCAATCCTACCCGCACAAGGATCGAACCCATGGCCTCTGAAGAGGAAGTCGAATATATTATTACCTCGGCTATTAGACGGGTTTATTAAATATTCATAGATGGAATAAAATTGTATTGAATGTAAAACAAAAGAAACGTTTTTTTCCTCGAAATCAAAAAGTTATTTAAAATCCCAAAAATATGATTCAATCAATTAATGGGGTGGAGGCGTAAAACTGGACATTCACTATTGCCTTATAATCGTAGAGCTAATATTGATTAAGTCAAAAAACTAATTATTTAATATGACTGAGAAAATCTAAGATATTAAGAAAACGCTTTAAATTTGTTTTTGTACCCCGTTCGAAACATACGCTTTTCAATATCCATTTG
>JXOV01025104.1:0-10009 GCA_001014945.1 Clogmia albipunctata
CTGTCGTAAAAGGATGAAACGCAGTGTATAGGTTATTGCAGCTAGTAAATCATTGTTAATAGAAGTTTGCCAATGAAGATTCAGTTCAATATTTATTACAAGAATAATAGGTAATCAAATTAATTAAAATTTTTGGAAATATCTTACATTTCTTGTGACAGTCATAAAATACAAAACTTTAATTAGTGATGAACTCTCTGACCTCAAATTAATAGTCTCTTATCAAAGAGAGGGAATTAATTCAGTAAAATGTTATAACTATTTTGGAAGTAAACAACTTAATCTTCAATATTGGTTCAATATCTTTCTAAAGAACATTTTGGAAAACTGGACGGAGTAACCAGCTATAAGTACTTCATCAGACAATAGACAACTGCCCTTCTAGATTCAAAAATTGTAAGTAACCCTTCGTGACGAATCGCTCGTCGTAAGTTTGCAATAAAAAATTTATCATCGCTTGGAAAACTCGGTGTTTTATTAATTAACAACGGTTCCAAATCTTAATTATACCTAATATTTCTTTATTCCAAAACGATTTGAGGATACTTGCTAATATAAATGTTTGTTTACCTGGTCCAGTTTTCTCTATACAGGATGTTGAGGGACACTGTGATGTCCCAGATGTTCTCCACCGTCCGCTGACGAGCCTCGAGCGCATCGTGGATGGCGGTGGGGGAGAAGGTTATGTTGTCTGGTCTAGGGTTTGCATTGCTGCTGCTGGACCCTATCAATCCAGACTCCGCGCTGTAAAGATCGGAATCAGGGTAGGAGCTCGTTTGAGACTGCCTATTTGTCGAAGCCAGAATCTTTTGGGGCATATTCGCACTGTCCCCCTCTATGGCGAGAAATAGAAAAGAACCTGAAAAAAGAATAGAGTATTTTTATTAACCCAGATTTTGTTATATAGAAGTCTTTAGTGTAAGAGGGAGGATTACATAAAAGAAATTTTCGTACAAGTGTCTTGCAAAGTCTTAGTTTATTATTTCGTGTTATTAATCTGGACTTGAAAATTTTCACATTTACGTTCGATTAGCAGCTTGTATTCGATCAAGTACTGCCTCCTCTGTGTCCCTACAGGTATTAAATATAACACCCAGATAACAAAATTTGTCCACATGTTGAAGTTTTTCTGGCCTGATGTAAGTTTCTTTTAGGGTATACACATTCATGACTAATATGACAATATCATCTGCATAACCACAGATTTGACATGTCTTGATGAATATAGTTCCACTAGGGTTTACTTTTTTAATAGTAAAATTGAGCATAAGATTGAAAATGACAATGGATAGTGACTCGCCTTGTCTAACATCGTTATTTAATTGGTCGGTGGTAGATTTATTTCTCCGAAATCTACATTGATAGTCTGCTAGTACTTTTACTGAGTACGGTAATCCATTAGTAAACACTTTGTAGATTGTACTCAGCAGGAATATGCCGTGGTAGTTTTCGCAGACGATATTATCATATTTTCGGTGGACAAGTACTATTATACTGGTTAACCACTCCTCAGGAATTACCTCAATCGCCAAAAACTTTGACAGTAATACATGTATTCGCTCAGCTTCCGCTTTTCGTTCATACTTAAACAATTAAGCTGTGATCTCGTCCTCTTCGCTGGCCTTGTAGTTTTTTTTTAATTTTCGGATTGCTTATCCGACTTCTTCTAGTTCAATAGGCAGTATTTTAATTTCTGCTGACTGATCGTTAGCTATATAAAACCTATCTACTATTTAAAACAAATTTTTTTTCATTCATAATTTAAATATATCTTTTTGAAAATTAAGTCAGGTTTCAATTGTTAATGGTAGTTAAATTTTTAGAAATATTTAATATAGGGTTAAATTAAAAAATATGAAGAATCAAATATAGTTTAATCGAAAATTGAAATAGAGATTAATTTACTTAATTGACCTGAATTTCTTGGTTATTATCAAAAAGTAGTCTAAATAAAACAAATTCAATGTTTATCAAGCCAATATTTTAAGGGGGAAAAATTGATTCGAGTCAGATAAATTATTTCTTTTCATAAAAGTTATTTTTAAACAATTACCCAAGTGGAAAGCTTTCAAGAGATAAGGTGGGCTCATTTTCACCAATTTTATTTATAAGAGATGGGTGTTTTAACCAAAAGATTCATTGGTATTTCAATTTATTCTTAACAAAAAATGCTAAAAGTGCCTGAAACCTTCAAGCTGAGAAAAAAGAAATAAAAGAGTTTATTTAATAATGAAAGGCTAAAATTAGCACCACATTTTTGGTTTTATTTTTATAAAAGTTTCCACGTGAATTGATTTTTCTCTCATTCTTATGATAAAATGTCTACAATAAAAGATCATAAAGACTATTCAATTTAGAGCTTTAAATTTAAAAATAAAATATAATATATTCCTGCCATTTTAAATTAGATTTTTTTTTTAAAATTATTTGTAATTTTTCCACTACCGAAATAGTGTTGTAACCAAGAGGATAATAGTGCTAAACTCTATAGTAAAACAAGGAAAAATTATAATGGAATTGTGATAGAAATATTGGAATATTGCTGGAATTCAAATTATTTTTGTACACGAAACTAATACCAATGCAAAAAAATGAATTTAAATTAAAATTTTGGTGAAACTCAAATTTAATGGAGGTTCACTATAAAATCTGATAATTGCCATTATTTTTTTGATGATGCATCTTACGGATCTTATGTGCATAGTATTTAATTCACTTAGCAAAGTGAGTTCAAAAATTTTCCATTAGATGACGAACGTGTCGATTTGGAAATTTCCTGTTACAATACATTTAAAACGAACAGAAGGTGCACCCAGTGAAACGCAGTAAAGACAGTCAGCTTTTGTATGAAATTACCATGTTGTGCTTCTAGTTGGCACACGTTAAATATCTTCAAATAACGCATAATTTTAGAAAGGCTCAAAGACACCTGCTGTTGAAAAGTCAGAATATCAAGCATTGAACAATTATATTTGGAACAGAAATTTAAATATAGCGCCTCGTTTCTTGGCGACCGGTAAAATGAACTCTTTTCATACGTGTTATGTTTTTTATAACAAGACCAATTAGATGAGTTTTGACATCAGTATTTACCATTCAAGTTATTTAATAAAAAGCTTTAAAATTCAGGTTCAAATATTGAAATCATTTTTATCATTTAAAGTACATAATTGTCAATTTGTTATTTTTAGTGATTTTATTATTTTTGGGTACAGTTACTTTGGTGAATAGTGGCCACATTTTTTGTAATAATAAGACTGCGCCACCCAGACGGGCACTTGGGTCATTGGCCGGGCCGATGCACTACACTTATTCGGGCCCGGGCAATTTGCATTAAATTGACTCTAGGCGATTTACGCTTATTAAGCGTATTTTAATATTTAATATAAATCACCCGAGCCCCACCCAAACACCAATACATTGTGTTTGGGTAGGGCCAGGCAATCTTTTGTAAAATATGCTTATATATTGCAGGTGTTTTATTATTTTAAATCCATAAAGAATGAAAACCGAATAATTTCAATAGAAAGTATTTGTTCAGAGTTTAGATATAAATTAAGGATAAATAATAGAAAAGGGACTCACCTAACAACGTGTAAGCGAAGAGCAATGTACAAATCCCTAAATTGGTTAAGAGCCCGAGCCAGAAGGCGGTGGACTTGGGGCCGAGACACCGGCAACAGTGGTTCCCTCGTCGGCCATTCTCTATCCTTCCCTCCTTCGAGGAGGAGGAAGAGTTGGTTTGGTTTTTGGTCAAGGGTTTGCCACTTGATGAATTATTGATCGCGGACTTGGAGTTGTTTGGAATTTGGCTGTCCATCGTGGCAATGGATTGAATTGCTCCTGGAGACTTCAGCTGCTGCTCCTTTTGATTATTAATGACAAAAGATCGGCCATTTTCTGCTGAATTTTTAACCAAACTGTTGCTTGACATCGACAAGGATTCAAGGATCCAGGACTGGAGAGTTATTGGCCCGTCCCAGTCCGAAAACTCGCTGTTTTATTCAGGGCAGCTGTCATCCGGTAATTGCCTTTTCCCGATGCCCTCCCCAGCTCCTCATATTTTTTATTCCACCACCATTCTGCAAAAAAAGGAAGCGAATTTCTTTTATTATTGCCAATTATTTATTCATTTCTGCATTATCATTCGGCAATTATTAATAAAATAACGGAATGATTTATTATTTAAATAGATGATCAAAGTGGTTTGAGTATTAGTCTAATTGGATATGTTCCAGGAAAAGAATGTCTTGATTTTTTTAAAAAACAGACGATGAATTGTTGGAAAATTTGCGTTTTACATCACCAAATTTGGTTTAGCCATGACTACAAGACCATCAAAGGATGAGTGGATTTTCGCCCCCAATTTTATTTAGAGCTATTCAATTATGATTTCGTTTGAATTCTTTTTCAACAAAAATATCGTAGGTTTTATAAGAACTCAATTAAAATAATAAGGACTTTTTAAAACAAAATTAAGAGTTGAAAAAAAGTGCTCAAATGTGTTTTTTGAATTATACAAATTTTTAAGAAATATGTTATTAGAGATGTGAAAAGAAAGATAAACCAAGCATTCAATTTCTGCTTTTTAATTTGAATTTGATGAATTTGGGAATAATGATACTAAATTTTGAATAGATTATGTCCTACTTCAGGAATGCGCAATGTTTACAGGAATTTTTCCGATTGTTTATTTATATTTAAATTTATACCGTTTTGCATTCCTGATTTTTAAAGTTTAGAGTACTCTTAGCTCCGTACTGGAATCAAGTGGGAAACTATTTATAATTAATGTATAATAATGCCTCGGTAGCTGATGTTGTAACGCATCCGACAGCCACTTCGGAGACCATGGCTTCGAATCCAGGGCTGGTAGGATCGACCTTTTTAAACTAGTCTAGGTGCTATTAATTGACAAATAATACACTGAAAACAAATAGTCTGAAAAGTCTAAGCCCGTTGGTAGAGGTTTAGACTCCCCATGTTCCTTATAGGAATTGAAAGGGATATTTATTATTTTAATGCATCGGTTATCAATCTTGTTTTTTTAATAATTATTGATACAACTAGGTCGATAAGATATGGTTTTAATAAACATTAAGGACTTTTAAATCAAGTGCTTTAACGCTTTAAATTCCCAAGCGGGACTTTAGGCACGCTATTTTCGAGTGGTAGTATCTTACTTATATGTTTTTATTGTGTACAGTTTTGCAACAATTAAGCCAAAAGTTAAAAAAAAAGAAACCAGTCTATAAGATGAATTCCCAAGCATGCCGAACGGCAATCTCCGTCATGTAAAAGTAAAAGCTCTGGCATTCAGAATCGCTATATTTCATTAGATGAAAAAAGTGATAACATAAACCAAATCATTTCTTGAAGCATTTTTAATAAAATATGTTAAAATATCTATCTGTTACTCATCGAAACATACGCTTTTCGATATCCATTTGAGTTTCGTGATGTTTCACTTTATCGCACTCAGTGAAAATTTTGATTTTTTATTTCACTAGTGAAAAAAATGCCATAAATTATCCATCAAATTTGTCGCAATGTCAAAATTTGGTCGCTATTGTTGCTCTTAAACTACAACAAATATTGGTCTCGGCTGTGCCATAGAACCGTGATTATATTTAAAATTAATTAACTTTTCTGTTTTACAATTTCAATATTTACCGTTTTAACAGCTATCTGCATATAATTTGGCAAATACGTAGATAGAGGAGATAAATCTGTTTAACTGTAATGTAAGTAAATTATATTAATAGCCTTATATTGCTTTAAATGGAAATTTGCCTTATGACCAAGAATTTAAGAGGAATTCCAGCCGTTAACGGTAACTTTACAATTTAAGATTTCACTTGAAACATTTGTGAAACATGTCAGTTGTGTCCTGTTTTTTTAACTCGGAAACGAAGAAAACTAGCCTTCGGCTCGTATGTTTCACACTCGTTAAAAAACAGTTGATTTTATACCCTTGTAGCACAAATAACTATTATACAGAACTCTAAATAATATCTCTTACTGATATTTAAAATAAAATTCTTAATTAATTAATATTTGTAAATTTTAGAGATTCTCAAAGTTAGCAATCTTTTAGGCATAATCAGGACTTACGGATTTCTAATTTGTAACCAGACGGCCAAAAAATTGACACTTGGTTTATTTTTATTAAGTTCACATTAAACAAATAACAATAATAATTTATAAAAAAATTATGGATTATTATATTATTTATATCTTTTTCATTCAACAAACACTGAAATTAAAATTCTTTTTTTTAAATCAAATTTAAAATTTAGTCGTATCACTCATATTGTCTTTGTTTCTTTTTCTAATTCTCCTTCTAGCACATATAGGAGATATCTAACTCTTTCAATTAATATGTTATATTTTAAATGGAATAATCTGTTATGTTGTGAAGTCATTCACAAATAAAGTTTATCCATATCTAACGAAACTGACGTATATATAGATCTGTTGGATTTTTTTACGAAGGTCACACAATAATAATAAAGAATTGTTTTGCAATTCCTTTTGTTTTTCTAGCGGACGTCTAAAATTGTGAAATTCCAGTTCCTCGCCACAATATAGCCTCTATTTTACATAATTTAAATTAAACATAATAAGTGTTGGTGATAACATTTCCCTAATTGCTTGTAATTCTCTCTCTTGAAAGAAGAATTATCACTGTTGTCGGCTTCGCAAAACAAAGAGAATCTTGCAATTTCACCACTCGAACAATGGTGAATCGGGAGTGCAATAATTTAAATAGCACATTTTTGTGTCAGGACAACTGTAATCGAGAATCCTGTAATGAGTAACTATGTGGAAGCTTGGCCCAAGACCTTTCCGCAGAAGGAGATTATTATTTTGTTTGAATGGCTGCCAAAAAGTTGTCTAGAACTGCTCTTCGCCTTTTTCTTTGCAAAACCCGGAAACAGAAGCGAAATTTGTATCAAGTGCCTTGCATTCATTACAAAACTATCGTTCTGCTCTTTGTGCATAGTTTTAATCCTCGAATGTGTGCGAATTGCAGTCTGCATTGTGCAAAACTTTCCCAGAAGAGAGCAAAGTCTTTCAATTGAATGAACGATTTGTTTTGTTTGCACAAATTTTGCGGGCACTCGTTCATCTTTTTCGAATCTTCT
Source organism: Clogmia albipunctata (assembly GCA_001014945.1). Taxonomy (NCBI): domain Eukaryota; kingdom Metazoa; phylum Arthropoda; class Insecta; order Diptera; family Psychodidae; genus Clogmia; species Clogmia albipunctata. Next base: position 7,149 of record JXOV01025104.1, read on the forward strand.
GATTTAAAATTTATATTTTTATTGTTGTTTAATTTACTATTGTTATTTTGTATGTGAATTACACTATTAACAGTGCTTTCAGTATGTGTTCAAGTTCATATTTCTGTAAATAAAATAAACGAAAATTCATTCGAAAAACTGAAGATTGCTTGTTTTAATTTATAATATTTCCATTTTCATTTTGAAAGCGGATATTTTAAACAGAAATTTGAATTGTAAATTGCAACAAAAATTGGTTCTTTCTATAAATTTTTCAATAACTTAGAAAGTTCAATTGTAACAAGAGATATAGATATAAATCCTCGTTTTCACTTGCAGCCGCTGTTATAGGGAAGCTCCCTTTTCGCTCGTCGCCACTGTTATATATTTTACCTAAAAATTTATTTAATATTAATTTCCCATTTTTGTCGGCAAGATCCCAATGTAAGTCTTATTCTTTAAATTGAAACGCACAATATAATATCTAAAACAACACTGATTTCTTTACAACAATAATAATATCAACAATTAATATTTAAAGTACAACAAATCTCGTTATATCACAGGATGTTACAAAACCTAAATAAATCTAGAATTTCAGTTATTAGTAGCATGGTGACTCTGAACGTAAATGCCAACTTGACGAACTCAAGGTAACAAATTTGCTCTTTCTCTTGTGGACAATGAGTTTACCATCATCTCAAAATCCGTGTGGTGATCTGAGAGTAGGGGCCGAAGTTTGAGACGACCTGTGAAGAGGTTGAGACAGAACAGGACAGGATTAGGTAGGTAATTGAATCTGGAGATTGAAGGTTGCACAGTTGGGATAATCTCAATGGAAAAAACCTCCGTATTCCGACTTTCCGATAGAAAACCTGTCCTCAAATTTGATGTTCTCAATTGGCACAGTAGCGTGGTTCGGGAGAGTGCCTTTGGTACCTCTAGACCACAATTGACATTTCTGAGGAGATATTTCGGTCTTATCGTAGTCAAGATTAGTGAATGAGTCAAAGCATTTAGCAAGACCGCTTTCGAATCTCTTATGAGAAGAGCGCTTTGTGAGTGAAATAACTCAGTGTGACCGGCCCACCCTCTCAAACAAGAATCTTACAATAGAAACCCAATTCTGGTAATGAAGACCAATCGAGTCCAAGTATAATAAACTCTTGTACTCGTAATTTAGCTTTGGGTACCTATAGTCCTTCATGTCAAACAATTTACAAAGTAAATACAAAGCTCTAGACTTAATTGGGATTGCTATGGTATCAATGCAGAATTCCAACCTAACAACGTATCCCCAATTTGATCTATTCAGGAAGTAAAGATTTTAGAAAAATCTCACTTGGACATTTTCTAAAATATCATCAACCTTCATTCAGAGCCGTATAGTATCGATAACTTAGAAAGCATGGTATATATTCAATATGCTCAAAAAGTGATCTACCATATGTTATTTCTAAAGGAGGCATAAATACAAGTCTTTAATTTGTATTCGACACATTCCTTGAAATTTTGGTCCTTTTTAAAATTCACTTTATTATGTTTATGCATTTTTGTTGCTTAATATTGATATTACGACACTCAATTTTGCTCTGCAAATGTCGTTTTTATAGCACAATAATGAATTCTTTCAAGCACTAGTACTTCTTTTTATTATTAAAGTTTTACTTCCGTAAAAGAAATCTATTAAATTTATATGGTCGTCAGTTTTGAAGGGCGTGGCTTAACTGTGTTTTGTTAGTGTTTTTAAAAATAAGCCACATATCGGAGAACTCATGAACTAGGTTTACTTGTGGTCTATCATAGAGGCTGCACCATGTATTTTTACAGAAATTCGAAGAATTTTTAAGATTTGTATGTTAATTTAACTAAAAATGCACAAAATTTTGTATAAAACACGGTCGATAAGCATTATTAAACACTCGGGCTTTCTTTAAGGCACACGCTTCGCTCGTGGCTTCAAACGACCCTTGTGTTTAATAATGACTTATCTTATCGACCTTGTTGTATAAATAACTATTATAATAGTTTAATTTTCATTTATTTCTTTAAACACATGAATTTGAATATTGTGTTTAGTTATATTTTTGGTTTTAAAATAATTATATTTCAATTAAAAACTTTAAACAAAAATTTAGGTCTTTAAATTATTGATTAATTTTTTTCTTAATTTAATCAATAAAAATTTATTACAATTATAAATGCGTGCTTCCCATTAACTTCTTTATTGCTCTTTTTCTTGTTCTTTTATCAGTCCTCGGCTGCCTTCAATGCCAATTTAATCAATCGATTCCATTTGCCCTCCAGAGGCGAATTTGCCAAATTTCAATATATTCCTTCCTCCCTAATCTGTCGCTCTTATTTATATTTATCCAAGGACGGAATATTTTATTTGAGAATCTTTTTTGCGAAAGCTTTGTATATAATTGATTGGAAAAGGTAGCAATTTTATCTCAATCGATGAATTTTAAAGTACGTCTCTGAATAATGAAATGTCAAGAAAGGTTGTTAGACCTGGTGAAAAAACATTACCTTTGTAGGATAACAAAAGGAAGGATTAGAGTTTTAAGGTGTATTTTTTAAACTTATGAATTAAACATTGAGAAGAAATTAAATAAAACAAAGATGTTTTAAAAATTAAATTTTGTCTTAAATTCTGCTTATGCGATTCTGTTTTATTTATGAATACCCATATCCATTGAATTTTAATTTTGTTTAAAATTAATTAATTGTTAATGGAATTTCTTTATTGTTACTTAATTTCGATTGTTAATATACCATACAGTAATGATCCACATAAAAGTTTATTTTAGACAGGTATTTCATTAGCAAGAGAAGGTTCATTTCAACATTACTATACACTGCGTTTCATCCTTTTACGA
>JXOV01025128.1:8385-18439 GCA_001014945.1 Clogmia albipunctata
TGGGAGATATACTTCTTCAAAATTTTCACTGTTTTAAATAATTTTGTTAGGGGTAGCTTACCCTTAACACGTATGGGTATGATTATTTTTTTGCATATATACTTTATAGTGCTTAATCATAATATAATCCAAAATAGCAATTTTTGCAAAAAAAAAGTTATAAAAAAATTAGGGGTGTTTCACCCTTAGTATTTAGGGGTGTAAAATGTCTTCGTTGACCTTTTGCCGGTCCAGCCCCATATGCTTTGATTAAAATCGGTTTAGTACATTCCGAGAACGGATGCCTCAAACACTGTGACAAGAGAATATTATATATAAGATATATTTTTCATGATTATTAATCAAGTACATAATAAAGGGTTAGGTAATATTTTTTCGTTTTAAATTTTAATTATTTGATTTATAATATATCATTGTAATATGGGTTCTTAACGGAATCAATAATCAATAATTGTAGTTATTTTCTTCATTCGCGTTTTAAGAAAATGTATTAAATTTAATAGAATGTTAGATATTTCGTATTTTTAGTACAATCAATCTTTATAAAAATTATAGTTTTTATAATTTTATGCAATTCTATTATAAAATCTTAGCGCATGACCAATCCACGAACACTTTCTGACCACTCTGGATTGGGTTCGATCGGTGCAACAGGAAAGTCAACACCTGGGGACGTATTGTCCAGAATAGACCCCGATGGTAGGAACTGACTGCTACCTTATGCTCGGAAAGAAACGGCGTCTAGCCAAGGAAGCCTGGTTATAAAATCTTAACGGTTTAGTATCCAATGCTTACTTTAGAAAGTGTTCCATAATTCAACCCTATTCAATTATACATTATTCAATATGGGGGTATACAAATCAAACAAATTCACGAAATTAGTACTTTTGTAATTTTGTAAAATACTAGTTGAAAAAATACACAGTTCAACAGTCGTAAACTCATTTCAGTCGTTTCTTTAATCTCGTGTTTAATTATGACTGATTTTTCGCACACATTGTTGAAATAACTACTTTAGTTTGATGTGATGGTCCGGTCCCTAAATAAAAGAACCTAATCTAGTTCGATATTTAACGAATGTTCCTCTTTAAAATAATTACTTTTTTGAATTATTATTTCAAAATAAGGAATCTCTAATCCCTTAAATGGAATTTTAAAAAGTTGTTATTGAGTCCTTGTACTATTACTACATATTAGGAAATAGATATCCACATTCATGAAATGTTAAAGAGTCACGTAATACTACGAAATATTTCATGTAACTTATACTGCTCTGAAAAAAACGTATGAAAGAGACATAATAAAGTTTGTCCTTGTGTTTTCTGGGTTTGTCATATCAATTTTATTCAAAGAAATCATATCATTAATTCATTTGAAACACCACCAACATTATATTACGAGGCGAAAAGGCCAAAGAGAATAAAATTACCATTAGACCATTTTTATGTAGTCCAATTTATTAAGTGTATTAAATTAGAGAATTTCATTCCGCCTTAAATTCTACGATATTATGTACGAAAAGATTATTTCAGTTTATTAAGGTAGGATTTTATAGAATTATCAACTGTAAATCTCAGGATTGAAGAGCTGATATTAATCAACTCGTAAAGTATAATCCTTAGCCGATGTATTTTCTAGACATTCTATTTTCTGCTCAGAATTAAGTGAGATTTCATAAATAATTCAAATCTTTTCACATAATTGTGTAATAAACTGTGAAATTGCATTGTGAAACGCCACGAAAAATATATAATATCCGGAGAGAGTATTGCATGACTGGTGGTTCCATTGTTGATGCACTGTGCATTGGGACACTCTCACTCCTCATTCTATGGAGAGGAGCTATATTTATATTTCTTCACTGACGTTACGAGGAATATGTCTTTTTAATGACAAGACAAGTAATTTGCCGATCCGTATCGCTTTACGGAAATTCTAAGGCCCACGATACGTCATCATTATTTATAAATAAAGAACGACAATGACAGGGCCATTGTGTGAAATGGCCCTGAAAACCACACACTGACTGCCCTAACTGGTGGCTTTTTGTGGCGGGAAAATCGATATCACGGTTCCTGTATTTTATTGTCAATAAACAAAATGCTATTGTTTGAATGGGGCTGATTTGAGCTTTAAGTGTGTATGTGTGTGAGTACTCTTCCTCTCACTCTTTTACTCCCGCCAGGATGGAGCGTGGTTGATGGACTGGACGACGACGGGGGCTGATGAAGAGGGGTTTGCTTTACCGGACTGGGCAAGTGTGGAAAAGGAATGGATGGACATTGGAAAAAGGTCATTAAATATTAAACCATTTGATTAGCAAAACTCTATTCTGTACAAAGCTATTGATGTACAGTGATTGGCGTTCCTAATCGGACACACGAAAACAAATTATAAACTAGAATTAAAGGATTTTCATTTGAAAATCACAACTTAATGGTCTGAAATGAAGCTCTTCATGCATTTAATTTGTCTTCAAGAGAATTGATCTTTCAATTTAACGAGGATTATTGCCTTAAATTGTTGACCTGTAAATTAATACTTTTTATGCAGAAAATGTGGGTGGTAATAAAGGTTATTCCAATTATTATTTCATTCCCAAAATGTTGCATTTATTTTATGTATATTTTATATTTTTCTGGAGTAGAATATTATTCAAAAATAAGAACTTTCAAAGGCTGTCATATAAACCTATTATGTCTAATCAAACTATGGATATATTTTTCTTAGTCTTTTCACATTTTTTATTATAACTTCTCATAAATATCATATTTAGAACAAATTTGGTAAAATGAGGTAATATAAATATTATCAATATTTTTAAAGAAATGCCTAATTTTATATACAATTCTTATTTTCAGTTGGGAAGATTTACTAGTAAGCTAGAATTAGGAACCATTTGTTATATTTTAAATTAAAAATTTTTGATAATCATATTGATACTGATTTCTTCACATCCACAAATAAAATATTTCTATGGTCTATTTTTATATTATAACATAATTCAGGAAACATTTCTCTGCGTAGAAAAAGTTTTCCATCTTCTATGACGATGTAGAACCTATTTCCAGTCTTTAACTAAGTTTTTGTTGTTATATACTTATACTAATCAATCTTTATTTAATGATGAAATAAGAATTATGCACACAAGATTCTGCAACTTTCCCAATTTTGGGATAATGGTTTTCACAATGGATTTTTAATATTTGATTCAAATATTAATAAATAATTTTTGCACTCCCGTATCGAAATATACGCTTTTCGATATCCATTTGAGTTTCGCACTGTTTCACTTTATGGCACTCAGTGAAAATTTTGAATTTTTATTTTACTAGTGAATAAAAATGTCATAAACTATCCAACAAATTTGTCTCAAAGTCAAAATTTGGTCGCCATTGTTACCCTTAAACTACACAAAATATTTGTATCGGCTATGCCATAGGACCGTGATTAAGTTTCAAACTAATTAACGTTTCCTGTTTTAAAATTTTAATATTTACCGTTTCAACAGCCATATAATTTGGCTATTTTTGTTCGATTTTTGGCATATCGATCTGCTTAACTGTAATGTAATTAATTTATAATAGTAGCCTTATATTACTTCAAATAGAAATTTATTTTCTATAAATTAAAGCAAACAAATGTTCCATGTCACAATAAAGTAGGCATTTGCCTTATGACCAAGTGGGTAAGAGGAATTCCAACCGTTAACGGTAACTTTACAAGTTAAGATTTTACTTGATACATTTATGAAACATATCAATTTTTTAATTTTCCTCGTAAATAATAAAATTTAATGTGAAATTGTAAAATTTTCAGTACTCATGAGTGGAGTACAAAAACCGTTATGTCCTGCTCGGGAGTAAAATCCTTTTTAACTCGGAAACGATGAAACACTCGCCTTCGGCTCAAATGTTTCACACTCGTTAAACAGTTGACTTTACACCCTTGTAGCACAAATAACTATTTAAATTGAATCAAATTTTTTTTATAATATTTTCTTTTATTTCACTAGTGTAANCGTTATGTCCTGCTCGGGAGTAAAATCCTTTTTAACTCGGAAACGATGAAACACTCGCCTTCGGCTCAAATGTTTCACACTCGTTAAACAGTTGACTTTACACCCTTGTAGCACAAATAACTATTTAAATTGAATCAAATTTTTTTTATAATATTTTCTTTTATTTCACTAGTGTAATATATTAGTCCAATTTTTAGTGATAAAAAAGATTACTTTTTGGACAATGGGTTAGCAAAAATCATTCTGAAAATGCAATTTAAACTGGATAACCTAGATTTATGAAATATTGAAATTTAAAAAGTGTCCGATTAGCTCTGATCTCCACTGTATTAATAATCTTGACCAATACCAGTTAATTGTCAGCGGGGAATGAATGTCAGTGTCACGAAATCCGAATGCCAGTCTTGTCCTGGTATCGTTCAAGTGATTAAGGCGATTTGACCTGTAGCTCGTTGGATTTAAATGAAAGCCCAGCGTCTGTCTAACCTTTTCTCGGATCGCGCAAAGTAACTCGAGTGAAAATTAAATTCTCCATTAATTGGAATACCATACTTCCGGTGTTTGAGACCCGCTCTCTCCCGATTCAATTATGAAATTACTTACAGTGGAATCTTGATCGATAACTTTATTATTCAAACGTTAAGCTGCTTAACGTTTAGAATTGTGCGTTTGAATTAATTGAATTTAAGGAAATGGTGTTTTTGTGTTTCGTCCCGTGAACTTTAGTTGGAAAAACCCCGTTCTAAGGCTCGGTTACGTGCCACAGTCACATAATTTATTCGGCGATTCCTGTAAATCACCTCTGTACAGCGTCCAATAAACGAGGGGTGAAACGACAAACTGGAAAAAAGTGGTGCAAATAAAAAATTCAAGTTCATTGAATCCGACAGTTAGTAGGCCAGTTCAGTGATTCAAGTAGGCTTGGCGAAAACGAGAAAAGTTAATCAATGATCAAACTATTCCGTTATGGACAATTATTTGAATTATTTAGCTCCGTTCACATAGTAAAATGAATTATTAAGCAGGGTAATCGCTTTTGTTTTCGATTTCCAATCAACTCTGAACTTTTACATGGGTTTAATTTGTGAAAGTGTGTGAGAAATTTGCATTTGTTTTTTTCCTTCTGGAATTAATTTTGTTTTTTTTCTGCTTGGAAATAAGAACTGTCAATTTTGTTATAATAACTGGGTGAGGTGTAATATTTTATTGATAAGAGAATTTATTAAAAGGAATATCAGTTTCATTCTGAGTTCCGAATAAATACAATATATTTGGAAATGTTATCTATGTATATTTCAGAATTTTATAAACGACTGACATTTCTATGTCATCATTGTTTAAAATTCATCTCATATAATTGATGGCCGGAGATGAAATAGAGTAGGAAAATTAATAATAACGTACAATTTATCACAAATATGATAATTAGCTAACGAAAATATAGCTGATTAAAATAAAAGCCCACGTCTTGTTTTAATTTTAGAATTCAGATGGAGTAGTAATGAAATTGTAATTTATTGCTACAGTTGACTGCCTTAAAAAGGAACTGGGTAAAGAGAACATTTATTATATTTTTGGGAGAAATTATTTGGAAAAAATAACTCTTGTTTTATTCAAAGTTCTATCAATTTTTGTTGTGGGCTTAAATAATTTGATATTATGCAATTGTAATAAGTATGATTGTTTCTGGAAAATCTATTAATTTTTTTAATATATATTTTACTTGGAAAACTGCATATAAAGTTTTCTTTTACGACGTGTTTTATGAATCGTTAATTCTGATTTATGTGCTTTACTTTTTTAATTGCTCTATATTGGCTTAACCATCAAATGAACCTAGTGAAAACAAATAGAATTTTCTTCGAATTTCTCACACCAATCATATTTAACCCTGTAATGCCTTAAAGTATACTTGGGAATGTAAGAAATTAATACTAATGTGGACACCTCTATATTTAATAAACTCTTTTATAAAATTGTCATTACTGTACTAAGATTCTTTTAAAGTAGCTATAAATGCACTAGTGCCCTAATATAATTATTACCACACTAGTGAATCTTCTGTTCTGTTATATTATGACTTTCGTGACAGATTTTAATATGGATTTCCTATAACTCTGTATTCAAAAATTAAATGTTTAACTTCCAAAATTTATGTATACGATACCAATTAGGCGGCAAATGAGAAATCAATTATCTTAATGTAGCACACATTTATATTGTTATTGAATTGAATAAAGCTATTAATATTATTTAATTAAAATAGAAACAAATCAGTTTCGTGTTCAAGTGCTTAATGTAATAATCGGATATTTCATTTGTTTCTTGGATTGGGTAATAAAGGAAGGCATAGAAATAAAATTGGGTGAGAAAAAAACATAAGTTGAACAGAAATTTAAAACTCTTTTGATTAACATAAATTTAACATAAAATATATATGCATTTAATCATAAGGTAAAGCGCAAAAGCATTATAAAAACTTTCGGAGTGAATAAACTATTTAGTTAACTTTAAGTATTTAACAATGTTTTTCTTGTCGATTTAGTTGTATTGATTACAATTACAATTAAAATTATTTCAACTAAGTTCAATTTTAGTGTAGGCGCCTGGTTATTTATTTAACCTAATTTTGACATTTTTACCTTAATTCGAATTTAAATTTAATTGAAATTTATTTAAAAGCTTTTAAAGATATGAATTAAAATAAATAAAATATGGATGATAATTGATATACTATAATTTAATTCTATTTTAATTATATTAAAACGGGTTTTATATGCCTGGGCATTGCAGGGTTAATCAATATGTAATTTTTCATAAAATGATTTTCCCATGACAAGAATTACAATAGTATAAAAGAGTTATTTCTTCTTTTAACTTTACAAATGGATAAACATCTTCTTAAAAATTTACCTCAGAGACTTTTCACACATAAAAATGACTTAATTTTTCGTAATGATTAAATTGGTGATTAACACCATTTGCTATAAAAATCACGTTCCGGTAAACACATTTTGATTTAACGGCGCAAACAAGTGTGGGGTGGCGATCGTATAATTGTGGGGTTAAGCGGGTTTAAGCGCTCCTCTGTTTACATTACAAAGTAATCGGGTGCCCAAAGAGTTATTAATGGAAATTTTATTTCGATTCACCCGAAAATAACCGGTAAATTCTAAGTGGTTGAAGCACACAAACACCGATATTCTATTTTCAAAATGACGCCATGAAAAAGAGATTCAGGAAAATTAGCATCGAGGAGATTGTGTCTCGTTTATATTGTTTTTTTGTTGTTGTTCATCTGGTGCTTAAATATTTTGAGAGAGTGTCCGTTACGTGCAAAAGTGAGGCGGGAAAATATTATTCGTATTATTAATAATATGTGCGGAAAATAATATTTTATTTGTGGGTTGACCGTCGATAACGGTCCTGAGAGCACCGCGGCGAATGGTCATCAGTCGGGTTTCGGCTTTGCCAAGTCACGAGCTGGTGGCTGCACGCGCGTTCCTCGTTTCTTTCGCTCTCGTTTCATAAATTGCGAACTATTTCTCGTGGTTTTTTGGATTTTTTATCGGTTATCAGATAGTGGTGATAGTTTGATGAGGTGTGTGCCGGAAACATAGATATATAACATGATAAATTGCGAATATCAGTCATTAGGAGAAAATATTTTATTAAGTGACTTCTTCGTTTGGCAGGAATTATAGTGACGTCATTAGAGTATTGTATCAGTGACAGTTGAAGTCTAATAGTCATGAAGACATCAACGAGAATCAGTGACGCTGTAGTTTTCTAAATTTAATCTCATTTAAAGAAATACTTACAGTTGCAAGTTCTAAGAAAGTTTTTGAAATATTTAAACAGATTGTGATGTGAAATTTTTATCTCTAATTTTGTTTTGTAAATGAAAAATGTGACGTATGTTAATACGATGTTGGAAATTTTGAATCACATGCCTCAAGGTTTTTGTGATTTATTTTATTTATTAGTGATTATTAAGATTTACCAAATCGGTTTTTTAAAATAAATCTCAAGTGTACGTATAGTTCTTCAAATAATAAATGATTAAAAGTGTTTTTTCTGTAAATTTTATTAGTTAATGGACAATGCTTTTAATTACCTGATTTGTGATTATGACTTAATTATAAAGTAAAGTTGACAAATGACCTTTCAAGAAAGCGTCAAAGAACCAATAACCATATGTTAAATGGCAAGTTTAAAGAAATTTCCCTCCTCATAATCGTTTTTGAGCACGACATAATATTTATAATTTTCATTAATTGGGATCAACATGCATGGAATATATAATATTGTTCCATATTTCTGTACAATACATTATTTAAAAGTGTCGAGCTCTAAAAGCATTTTATGTCAAATTTAGGAAAACCGTATTTATCACTTATTAAATTTACATAGGCCATGACTTTTGATATTTCACATTGTGACGTTTGTCAAATGATTTCATTGTTTTAATATGAAGCAAATGTTACTTAGATTATTTAGATATTTGATTCAATTGTTTAAAAAATAATTCTTTTATTGACAATGTACTTCATCTCAGCATAAATTTTAAGGCATTTTTTCTACTTAAAAATGATGATTTAATTCAATTCTTTGTTCTATTAAAACGGTTTTAAAAATTAAGTAATAAAAGAAACTTTATTGCCTTTATTATTAAAAAGAGACCTTCGTCACTGTATTAGCAAAATATGTATATGAAAATCAAATCGAATAGAAGTACTCTCTTTTAGGAAATGTATAATTATTGGTTTATTTTTAAAAACTGAACTGAAATATTATTTGAAAAGAGAAAAACGGTGTTTATTAAAAAATTAAACTTTATTTTGAATTTTTTTTTTTCAAAAATACATAAAGATTTATATGAAACACGGAGGAAAATTTTACAACGTAAAGACCTCCTTTAAAACATTCTCTACGATCGTAATTTCGAAAACCCTTGGGATAATAAATATTTTGTTTTACGACGTTTTTGTAAAAATAATTATTATTCATCGACCTTTTAAATAATTAAACACTAATGACGTCACAAAATTTCTATTCTCAGCCTTGGAAAGAAGTCACTTAAAAATATTTACATGTGTTTTTAGTGCTCTATTGGAGTTTGAGACATTGAACATTTTTAGTTTAGATTTAAATAAAACAAAGTGAATTTGGAAATTTGAAAAAAACTCGTCCGAAAATGAATTTAATGTTCCGGAAGAACTTCCGCGAAGGCGGAAAGTCTGGAGGAGGAGGCGGCGGCGGATTAAAGCACTCGAAAAGCATGTGCGGGAGGAACCAGAACAAGCAACGGTCCCGGGATCTAAGTGTGTCAATGCAGGATGAAGTTCATTATCGCACACATTTGTTCTTCTCGCCCAATAATAACCGTCCAAGTTACGCGGATTCTGAAGGTAGTCCAATCACGAAAATAAACACACTCTTTAGAATATGGCCTATAAATAGCCACACGACGACGACGACATCAACTGATGCCAAAGTCAAGATTCTCTGCTCTCCTTGTTCCTTCGTATTTTTTTCCGTTAAAATAAACAAAATAAATTAATTTTTGAAAAGACAAACAATATTCAAAAGTGAATTATAACCTGAAAATAGGTTATTGTATTAATAAAATCTCCCATGAAATTTACGTTTTATATCAAATTTTTTAAATTAAAATAAATAAATAGACAAAAATAGATACAGAATCTTAGGAAATAGAATAGATAGAATTAAGAAGTTTACGGTGACGGCAAAGTGAAAATGAACTTAAAGTGGAGGTCATCGTTCAATTATTATTAATAACTGGTATAGCGCCGATTCGTCTGAGGATGTTTCTCATAATTCAGAGAGTCACTCGACCAACAGCTTCCGTATCATTTATAATTAAATTTTGCCATTCGTTACGTTTTGAGGGCTATTTCACTTAATTAAATGTAGACCAATTTGTTTCATATTTATGAAAATTGGGTTTTAATTAATACAGTGGACGCCGCTTATAAGGAACACTCTGGGACCGGAATAATTTGGCCCTAT
>JXOV01025132.1:7815-25103 GCA_001014945.1 Clogmia albipunctata
GCCAGAGCCATTGCCACCGCCTGCTCCTCCACGACGTCCGAACATTGCATTGCTGCTTCCACCTCGACCTCGTCTCGAAGGTTCTCCCCTCGGGACAAACACCTCCTTTTGCTGAGAATGCTGCTGCTGTCCACGGTCATCGTGCTTTTGGGGGTCCTTTCCTCGACTGCTCTTCTGTCCCCTACGACCGTATCTGTCATCGTAATCATCCTCTTGTCCCTCAATGTCTCCGTGCTCGTTTCCATGACGACCACCCATCCGTCCCATGCCACTTCCAACGCCGCCCCGTCTGTCCCAACTGGACTGATTTCCGCCACCTCCTCTCTCTCGGCCGTACGACATGTACCCTCCTCTCGAATCGTTTCTCGACGATCCTCCCATCGAACGACCGTGCTCCAAGCGACCGCCTCCCCTTGGACTGGGCCGTTTGTCCCTTCCCATTTTAGCCGAGTCGTAACTCTCGTCGTGGCTCTTCTCGTCTTTGCTTCCGATCGAATGACGGCTGTTCGACTCGTCCTTGTCCTTTGCTTCTTTTCCCATTTCTGATTCCGATTTGTTTGGATCGTCCATTCGCTTCATGATTTCCATAGTCTCTTTCTTCTCCGTTAGCTCCTCCTCTCGTTGCAGTTTCGGACTCTCTGACTTCCTGTCCGACTCGGACTCTCTGCGCTTCAACACCTCCTTAACGTCAGTAATAGTGCCGCTCTTCGTCAACGACTGATGCCGCTGCAGGATTTGGATCGGCTGCGTGGGCTCCTTCTCTTTGGGCGCAATCACTGCCGACTCGGAGCCATCAGTCTTATTTGAGATGTCCATCGCTTTGCCGTCCATGTCCTCTGACCAAGACTCTGTCCTTTCGTAGGCGCCTCCATGGCCCACGTTCCTCTCCTCACTCGACACGCTCAGTTTGCGCTCGGAGAAACTGTTTTTGGACAGGGAGTTCCTGCCGATCGACTCTCGACCGCTGCTGAAGCGGTCATCCTCCTCAGAGTCCATTCTCTGACGACGTCCTGGGACGCCCTTAATCTCCTCCCCACTTAGGTTCCTCCTGATGGGCTGTTTTCCCGCATTGGGACCGTAGTTCTGACTGTTGATGAACCGAATGTCGTATTGCTGAGCAAAGGGGACCGCCTTTTCGCCCTCCCGATTCCTCTCGGGATACCTGCCCGGAGCCTGTTGCTGCTGGCATGGCTGTTGTTGCTGCTGCTGTTGCTGTCCCGGTCCCCTTTCCCTCTCCCTCTCGCCACCAGAACCCACTGTATTCTGGAACCGCGGCGGAAGATTAGAGAGGAACTGCTTTGAGAAGAACACTGCGTTCCCATCTCGATCCCGCTCCACCATCTGCTGCTGTTGCATTTGCTGGTTCTGGCCGCCCATTCCCCCACTGCCCGCACTCACACTATTTCCACCGCGCACTCCACCACCACCACTGCCACTGTACTCCTTGTAGTCACGCTCTCTAGAGTTCAGATCGCGATCGTATTTGCTGTTGTTGCCGTAGCCGGGCCGATTCATGAACGCTCGCCCGTCACCGATTTGCGTCATTGCACGGAAGTTGGATCCCTCTCCCTGCTGTTGCTGCTGCTGCTTCATTCCGCCACCAGGGGAGGTGCGCATGTGGTCGTCGGGCAGGTCACCGCCACTCGACTCCTTCGCGCTGCCGCCCGACTTATTCATTATCATCTTGCTCTCCAGCTCTTGCAGCTTCTTCGCCGCCGCCTGTTTCCGCTCATACGCACGACGCTCCTCCTCCTCCTGCCTCTTCTGGACGCGCTCCATCACCTCAGCGTCCACCATTCCACCACGATGTCCATTCTGCATGTGGCTGCGCTCCTTCTCCTGCTGCTGCTGGTGACGGTCATTCCGCTCGTTCCTCTCACGCTCCATCATTTGTTCCCGCTCCAAACGCTCCTTCTCACGCTCTCGGGCCCAAACTGAAATCACAATTTCAATGATTACCAATTCCCATCTAATGATTAATAATAAAACGTAATTCAAAATCAAAATTGACTTGAATGAATTAATCCGTAGATTTAAATTTTATGTAAATGACATTTTTGATCTCTACAAAGAAATTTTAGTGCGAACTGCTGTAATCGCAACTATTTAAATACTATACACATTGGTGTTGTCCAGTGAACATTATTTAATGGAGTTATGTTTTTGAAGACGACAAGTTTCCTTTTTAAACAAAATCGGACCATTTTCAGACTGCCCATTTGGCTGGGACAGATCTATTTATCAATTGTGCTAGACCATGAAGATGAAACAAGGCCGAACTTTGAAGTTCTTTCTTTCTTTCGTCTTTTATTTTTACATGTTGTGACTGGAAAATTCATAATCCAATTTAAAAACAATCATAGTAACCAACTTTTTTCATTCACAGATTTGGCAATTTGTACACATTTATTTACAACAAAATGTTGTCATTTAATTTTCAAATTAAAATTTTATCCTTAAAATACGATTGAAACAGGATACAGAGGATACTGGGAACACATCCCAGTAATTGTCAGATTTTCTAGTGAACCTTATTTAATTTTAAGTTTAAAAAAAATATTAATTGAAAACTATTGATTTGTGTAATAGGATTTGTGCCGTGAAAAGTATAAATATAATTCCAGCCAAATTTTGTCGTTTCATCTTCGTGGTTTAGCACAATTGGCACTCATTTAAAAGTGTAATTTAAAATGATTACTCACCAGCTCTATTGTCCTCCTCCTTGTTTCTAGCGTTATTCTCTGCCAACGTCTTCTGTTCCTGTTTCTTGTTCTCCTTGGCCGAGGCGATCATTGCCTCGAGGTCCTCGTCGTCGGACAGGTTGAGCTTTTGATTGTAGTCGATCTCGTCATGTTTGGCCCAGCCCTCGTCTTTCGCAATCGAGTCCATCCGCTCCAGTTCCTCTTCTTTAATGATGGGCCGGTGCTGGATGACCATGTCGCCCTGGTCCCCGCCATAGGGTGCTGGCGCCCCGCGGTTCATCGGCGGTCCTGCGCTGCCCCGTCCCCTGTAGTGGGGCGGGTGGCGGTCGCCGCTGTTGTTATACTGCTGGTAGTTGTCGTTGCCGTAGCCGGACGACTGGCTCTGGGCGCCGGGCTGCGATCGGGGCCTGGTCGGGTTCGAGGCGGGCGGCGGCGCGTGGTGGTAATTGGGCATTCCCCCCTGGCCAGGTCCACCTCCACCGCTGTTACCTCCAGCCCCGGTTCCGCCGCGGTACATGAAGGAGGGCATGAGGGCGCGGAACTGGGGCGGCACCTGCTGGAGGGCCTGGTCCTGTTGGTGAGCTCCCTGGCCGCCTGGCCCAATGCCACCCGCTCCACCGTCCCTCTGCTGCTGACTGTGGTGGTGGTGCTGCTGGTTCATCCAGTTCGACACGTCTGTCTGAGGCCGCAAATTCATCTGAATCTCCGACATGTTTCCCCCGTTCGGTCCCATTCCCCCTCCGTTCGGTCCTCCTCCTCCTCCACCTGCGTTCATCTGAGGATGCTGCTGCTGCTGACTCGACTTGCCGCCAGACGGAATAGCGCCATCCAGGGAGGGGAACTCGTGTTGAAACTGAGGACTCTGGTAGAGGGGCGGCGCTCCACCACTCTCCTGTCCACCACTGCCCGCTGTAGCAACTGCACTCCATGACGCTGAAGAGGACGATCCTCCACCTCCTCCGCCGCCGCCCGACTGGTTGTGCCGCTGACCAGACTGTTGGTGCTGCTGCTGTCCACCAGAGGACTGCACCTGCCCCAAGAGGCTGCCTCCGCCCGGCTGTAACTTGGGCTGCTGAAGACCCTGCTGCTGCTGCTGTGGGTGGTGGTGGTGATGCTGCTGCTGCTGGTGGTTCTGAGGGACGCCGCCGCTGCTGTTTGACACGCCCTGACCCGGTGCAGGACCACTGGCAGAGACACTGCCGCCGGTGCTGCTGCTGCTGTTGTTAGTATTACTGCCGCCGCTTGATTGCTGCTGCTGTTGCTGCTGTTTGCCACCTGATGCTGGGGCCGCTGTCGTCGTCGCCTGGTCACCTGATGTTGGACCACCCCACGAACCGCTCGGATCGCTCGGCGTTAGTGTCTCTGCTTTTAGGGACGGGAGATTGGCGGGAGGCCTTCGAGCCGAGGGGACTTTTCCCAAACTTTGCATGCCATGTTTACGCGGTGCTGCGCTCTTCTGTGTAGATGGTTCTAGAGATTCGCCCTGGGGAAAGCGATTCAAAGGTCAGTTACAGGCGATTGTTAAAAAATACTAATGGAATTGTATGTCCACGTTAATTAATATAGAATTAAAGATCCCTTACGACATCAAAATTGGAAAGACCTGCATTGCTCAGAATTATTACAAAAGGCTTTCCAGGCTAACTGACTAATATTTGCATTGTTACATTGTCTCCAAGAACCACATTAAAGTTAAGATAAAGGTTAAATATGTGTTTCAAATATTAAGCCAAGAATCCAAGATTAACTACTCGTAATACCAACAGATGAAAAGACACGTCAGACATTGCGAATCTTTAAAATCCCCATTTATTTCGACTAACATTTTAATCATTCTAAATTTAATGATCGTAAGCCATTGCTATATTTTAGAATTTTGTAAATTGAAATTTAAGTATCTAATTGAAAAAAAGAACTATTTACTATTAAAGTTAATTTATAAAAATATCTTTCATTTGATTTAGGGAAAGCACGACCTTTATTATTTGATATGAGAACGTTATGAAGTACCGTAACCATATTAAATTTGGAATTTCGTTTGGAACGAAATAACGGAAATATTCTAAAATTTTAACAACTGAATAAAATAGTCCAAAATTTAGAAGATTTTAATAATTTTCCATTGGGTTATCTTTGTGACCTGATCGATAACACTGCTATCATATCTGGGAAACGTATTAAAGAAAATATTACTAGAATTAGGTCTAGATTTTTAAATAGAAAACAACATTTTATAATATTGAGGGTCTCTTCGGTTACTATAGAGTAGAAGCCGCTTATTAAAGACACTCTTGGACGATGGCTATGCCTGCATTAACCGATTGTCTTGATTAAGCGTTTGGTTACCACTGTATTTAAATACTGATGATCCGTTCCTGGGCATTTTGATTAAATATAGGGATTGTCTGTATTATCCTTGGTCTTATTCAGCGGATTCTACTGTATTTGGGAGTTATTAGGCTAAAACACATCAAGATTTGTCTTTATGATTTAGTTTTTACTTAAGCCTTTGTCTGTTTGACAGCTTTAAAATGAGAAATATTTCAAATAAATGCGCCAATTTAAGAAGAACTTACTCGACTTGTCCTATAGAGTGTGTTTATATCTAATGCTGAAAACTTGGGCTTTGCTTGTCGCTCCCCCCTACTTCCACCCAGTGTGCTCATACTGCCAGTGAATCCTCATCAGCAAAACCGTTCCCTCCGCTCTCACCTTCACACGGCACACTCTTCTGGATTAAAATTTACGTCGCTAAAGACGGGATCCGCACGTCCAAAGAGGTGGGACTTTCCTCTGCTCTTGCGGTTAACAAGTCTTTTTAAAATTAAGGAGATTTGTTGTGTCTTTTAGAGACCCCTAGTAGTTGTCAGGGGGTTGTTGTCTTCGGTTTTGAACTCCTCTTCCCTGTCGAATTCTTATTCACTTTGTTGCTCTTTAATTGTTTGTGTTAAATTTCCTCTTTCGAGGATCATTAAGTTCCGTTCTCGGCCGTCCACTTGTCCAGTCTTCGGTTTCTTCAAAGAATCAATAGAAATACTATTCCCACACTCTGCAAAAGAAAGAAAGAAATGTTATTTTCCCACTTTTCACTGCGCAAAATGCAAATTTGTTTGTCTGAAACCGAAAGGTTGACGTTTTGTAGGCTACTTTTTTTTGCACAGCGATTGTGATTGAAAAAAATTAGATTTTCAGATCAACGTCTCTCGAGTGTGTGTATCGAATGGGGAGGTTAAATTTCCACTTTTCAGCTTTGTAATGGTCCATAAAAGAAATATAATTGTAATTAACCGTAATTATATAACTGAAAATAGAATTGCGTCGATAAAGTTGGCCGATAAAAATGGAAAATGCTCCTCAGTTTGATCGAAATCGGGAGGACGACACGAAAAAATCAAACTCAGCATACTCTGCTTGCACTTGTTTATGTGTCGGTTGTTCGCGGTCGGCTCTCAAGGCAAACAAAATGAATCCGATTTTTCGTTTTTTCAGAAAAAAGGCACAATCACACAGTTAAACGTTTGTCTTCTTATCAGTTACACTTCCCATGGACGTTTTACAGCCTGTGGGCGCACTTTTCAGCACTATTTCACTGGAAATCGGCAAAAAATCTTTGCCATTTTCTGTTTCGGGACTTGCGGTAATTTTTGGTAGCGAAAAACAAAGAATTTTGCCGACTCGATTTATCCAACAAATAGACCCTCCTCTCGGTCAAAAACCAACCACAATCACTCACTGCACTGAACTTTGGCGGAAAATACCGAGAAAAGCGGTGAATCACCGCTATCATCAAGGCAAATAAAGGATTGCGGATTTTTATTTGGCGATTCTAAACATCCATTTTCCAGTGCAAATACTGCTCAAATCCGCCAAATCAATACTTACAGTGGTAGTTTTGCTCGTGTATTTACACTATATTTAGTTCAAACGCACAAAATCACCGGCAATTCGCGGATGATTTGAGATTTTTATTTTCTATAGAGAAAATTTTCACACAAAAATTATTGACAACTTCAGTTCTTCTCAAACATTTCTTTTTTTCGAATTGAAACGACTTTTTTTGAAATTTACTGGTAGTGGTGAAAAAGGTGAGTTATCAAGGTGGGAAAGAAATACCAAATATCGGATGTACTTCTCGCACTCTCTTTTCACACACACCTTTTTTATTACTTTTTCGCAATTTTAACTTAAATAAACACTTATTTAACACATGAAATTCCCATTAAAGGTGTTCTTTGAGGGATTTTCCTTAATTTTCGGCCAAAACTCAATAATCGTCAAAAATGTGAAGGAAAAGGCACAAATAATATGTAACGGTCAAATAGTATTGGCGGGAATATTCGAATTTAGGCGCCAAGAGCGGAGAAATGTGCGAAAGAGATGAATATGGGAGATGAGGAAGCGAAACGAGATGGGTGGCTCTCGCTCGGGGATCCTTGGTTTTGAGAATGCCGGTCATGGCAAAAGAGAATAAAGCATTTTAAATACGAAAATCCTGGTGTTATAAATTATCAGAATTCAAACAAAACCGTTAAAATGTTTGAGGAAGAAAGCTTAATGAAGCAAAAGAGAGATGCAAAATTTAAATATTGATCCGTTATAATGTGTGACTGAAAGATCAGAAGGTGTGAATGAAACACAGCAAGTCTAAATCAAATTTTAATAAAACGGTAATCGTTCAGATTATTTTTCATAACCTTAATTAGTTTATCATTTTTTGATTTAAGACAAAACTGTTTCCTAATCAATTTCCTGGCTGACATTATTAAACAAGCACCCAAATAATAATCATAAAAAGCTTAAATGACAAAATATCACAGTAATTATTCTATTTAATAATAGTTATGTCAATTATTGATTTTAAGCCTTAATTCCAAAGTGGTAATTTGATTTGATTAATTTAAATTTCAAACATGTTTTTAGTTGTCTTAAATTTAATTATAATTTATAAATGTAAATTTTAATAATTAAAATATTAAAAGGAAGAGTGGCGTAACTAGAAGATTCATTGCCACCCCCCAAATTTTAATTTGAAAAAAACCTATATTAAGAAAATCATGTCATTTTGATATATATTTTTTTATGTTTTATAAAATTAAATTATCGAAATCTACTTCATTAGTCAATTTATATTCAATTGATAATATTGAAAGAATTGAATACCAAAAGAGTAATTCAAAAAGTTATTCAATTGAATTTAAGCCTTAATTCTCTGTTTTTTTAAATTGTTTTGAAATTTGCAGTAAATAATATAAATTTTGAAATATATATTGTAATGCTTAAGAACTTAATATAATTGTATAAAGGAATATCTAATAAATTTTTTATACAATACCATTGAAAATTCTTTACATTTTAGAAGCCAATGTTTTCTATATAAAATCCGTCATAACCGCACAGTATTTAGTTCTAGTTATTTAAACAATGTGTAGGAAAATGAACCATAATTAAACTCGAGTAGAGTTCTAGAAAACGAATGAAATGAGTTTTCTAATAGATACGAGTGTTTAATTATGTGTTTTTTTAACCAGTTTTTTTTACAAAATTTTATTCAATTCGCATATTTATTAACTATTTTTCCGCCAAATATGAAGTAAAGAATAAGAAGTGAGCCCAGTACTAAATTAATGTCTAAACCCATACAATTAAGGGAAGTACTTGTCAACCGAATAGAACTTTTGGTCTCAATTTTTTAAAATATCACGACAGCCTTGCACCATGCACTGTATCACTGATATGGCCGTGATAGCACTAATCATTTAAACCACATTTAAAAAAAGAATAATTAACATTTAAGAAGAACGTTACTTTTTATCATTTAATGTGAAAAAAATTAAATTGACTAAGAAATCATCGCCTACTTGATTAGAGAGACATGAAAAACGTCAAAATAAATTTTCATTCTACGCCTACTTTAAAAATTATAATTTTTAGTAGTTGAATTTTGGTACAAAGTATTAATTTCGTTTAATTGTCTGCGGGTATTGAATTATACTTTATTCAACACTGTACAATTATAAAACAATTTTTAGAGGAAGCATTGGCTACTAAAATGTAAACATTTTTCAACAGAATTGTATGAAATTATTTGCAATTGTTTTCTTAAAACTGACTTATTAATCTATACAAATATGTTTTAAATTCGTTTGTGTAATTTTTAATATTATTATATTTTATTTCAATTTTTATTATTTTACATTGATATTCCAGTTTCTCCTATAAACTTGATTAAATTTCTAAAATCATTTTGATTGTAATTGTTTATTTGTACTTATTTTAGTCGTTTATAATTCCTTCTTGTTTGTTCGTACTTTATGGTTTACATTTTGTTATTATGTAAGTAATATTGTTTTATTCATTACAAATATGTTCTTCATTATATTTTCGAACATGTCTTGTAATTGATTGGAAAAATACATAATTAAACACTCATATTTTTTATAAAATCAATTTATTCGTTTTTCTTAATTGTTTCGTGTTTAATTATGATCCTTTCCTCCTCCCCTTCCTTCACGTTGTTTAAAAAACTGTTAATTAAATTTATATTATGAATAGTTATTTAAACAAGGTGTGGGAAAAATGAACCATAATTAAACTCGAGTAGAGTTCTAGAAAACGAATGAAATGAGTTTTCTAATAGATACGAGTGTTTAATTATGTGTTTTTCCAACTAGTTTTTTACAAGATTTTATACAATTCGCATTTTTATTAGCTATTTTCCGCGAAATATGAAGTTAAGAATAAGAAGACAACCCAGCACTAAATTTAGATCTAAACACATACAATTAAAGGAGGAAGTTGTCAAGGGAATAGAACTTTTCGTCTCAAATTTTCAATATATCACGTTAACCTTGCACCATGCATTGTATCACTGATATGGCCGTGATAGCACTCATCATTTAAACCACATTTAAAAGCCAAAATCAACATTTAAGGAGAACTTCAGTTTTTGCCATTTAATGTCAACAAATTTAAATTGATTAATAAATCATAGTCTACTTTACTATAAAGACATGAAAAATGTGAAAATAGATAGTCATTCTAAGGCTACTAAGAATAGTACAAAATTTGCGGTTGAATAATGAAGAATAGTTATACAAATTTCTTTGTGTTAGTAATAAATAATATATTATTCAACAGATCAATATAAAAGAACACATTGTGGAGTAAGCGTTGACTACTATAATGTCACTATTACTATTCAAAATTGTATAAAATATTTTTAACTTCACTAAAACATAAAAAAAAATTCACTTTAGTTTAAGGAATTTAATATAAAAATATAATGTTTGGCGAATATAATATTAATTTATCGTTGGAAAATATTTCCTTTCTTTGGCAAGGCCTTTGCAAAATTAATTAGATTACGTAATCCGGTGCTATTTTTCATGTATCGACATCGGATTGGACTGAAATGGGTGGAAATAAATCCTCAATGGTGGACAATCACTTTTCCCGTGTCAATGTTTTAGTTGGGCGAATAATAAATTATTCCAGTCCGGATCAACAAATTCGTCCATAAATTTCCATTTAGTCTTTACTCGTTCGTATACACGAAAACTCTCACACATCCTGAAACTGACTGGTGAACTTGTGAGGAGGTGGTAGAGAGATGGTCTTAGGGCCATATTTAAACGGCAGATTGATTATAAATAATAAATGATGGGAAGGTGCATCTAATGAGCCAGATTTATCCAATTAACATTTGACCAATGGTCGACCATCCGCTTGGAAACAAGAGGAGTATTACTTCAGGAGGGAATTTCTAAAAATTTAACAAATTTAAGACAAAATTTAACTTCTTTTTAGTTATTTAATAAAATAAGAATTTGGCGTTAAATAATTGTATTAAGTAAATGCTTATATTTTATATTAAAGAGATCGATTTTTAATCCCTTAATTGTAGTTCTAATTTTACATAAAACCAATAAAAAATTAGCGATTTTGTATCAAAATGGTTAATATTCTGATGGATCAGATTTATTTCATATTTGTGCAACTCTTGGTAGTAATGATCTTGGCCACCGAACGGCCCTATAAAGCGATGGGTTTGGCTCCATTAAGCGATGAATTTTCAATGTATTTATATATGGCCGATCCATTCCTAGGCATTTTAGCCCGATAAAGCGATATTATTATTAACCGTGGTCCTAATAAGCGGCGTCCACTGTAGTTAATTTTACAATTCTAAGACCATAAAAATTTAGGATGTCCGTAATCAAATACCCAGGGCAATCCACCCTTTGATGATTTCTTCATGGAGATATCAAAAAGGGCATTCTTACCATATATGTTCTACTGTCTGATGAATCGCTCACACTGGCAGGATAGGTCATTCATTTATTCATAAGAAAATTTAATCATCCGTTGTTGCTGGTACGAAGGCGATTTAAACTTCACTATGCCATACAAGGTAGTTGAAGCTCTATTTTGTTACGTCTACCAAATTCAAAGAATGCAGAATGAAGGTCTTTACTGTTTCATTCTGCAAGCCAAACTTCAGCATCAAATTCCTTTAAATCTGTTTTCCTAGTAATAACGAAGTAAGTCCTCGCGAACTTGGTTCATTGTCTCAAGACTGCGTTCTTCCTCCTCAGGTAAGCAAGTAATTGGAGTCGACGAAACAGGATCGTTGACAATTCTCTTGGATCTATTAAGTTTAAATCAGATACATATCAATACACCTTACATCTATATCTTAAAAATAAAATCAAATTAACTTTGAGCTCGTTACTTCTGGAAACATTACTATTTGGTTAACTAGGTGATTTTGGAAAGATCCAGTCTCTAACACCTATTAAACACGACCAGACAATTTGGTTTTGTTTTGTACCAATCAAATGTTTGATAGATTTATGAAATAAGACATCCCTTGGCTAGTTTCCATAAAATTAAATTTGAATTTCAATTACAAATCCGTTTAATACGACTCCGCTTATAATGCCCATGTGCTCAGCCGTTTATTACGACGAATTCCATATAAATGTCATTATAAAGCCTATGAATACAATGACACGCTTTAAGTGACAATTTACTATTTTTATTTTATTTCATCTCAATATTGTTTCTTTAAACCTACCAAAAAGGAGATGTTTTTATGCCACCCACTTAGTACGACGTTTTTGTCACTTCCCTTCGAACGATGGCATTAGTATTTAATGTAGAAACCGTTTATAATGACATCGTTCGAATGGAAGTGACAAATTTGAAATTATTAGTCAAAATCAAAATATAATATTATATAATATAAATTTCCCTTTCGTTTCCTGTAAGGAACATGGGGAGATACAACCTCAACCAACGAGTTTAGACTTTTCATGATTATTTGTTTTAGCACCAAGACTGATTGAAAAAGGATCCAGTCAATCCTACTCGTCCATGGCCCCATCCCATGGCCTCCGAAGAGGCAGTCGAATTCGTTATGAAATAATTGAATACAGAGCAATTAAAACAAAATGCGGAGTTCAATTTGTTCATAGATTTTTTCAAAAAAAGTACGTGGTTCTTAAAAATACATATCAAAATTTTTATATACTATATACTCGTAAGAAGAGAGCAGGCTGTGCGTTTAGTGATAGTTTAATTTTTATCAAACGGATTTTAAATTAATTCGATAAATATTAGGAAATTTTATGTCCGTGGATAGATAAAAGTGAAGTGTATCGTTTGGTATAAGAGGTATACTGTTTGATTTCGTTTTTTGGCTCGAAAATTGGAAAAATAGAATTTTCTTCTAAGAACAAAAATTTCTAATTTTATAATTAATGTGTATTGCCGAAAATTGTCATAAAGTGACCGACGTATTTGGTCTATAGGTTAAATTTTAGGGTTTCAACATGATATTTGAAAATGGATTTAATTTATCTACAGTAAAAAATTATAAAAACTAACACTAACTTCATTATACACTGATCCTTTACCTTACTAACTGTCTATCTTAAATTAACACTAAACCCTTCCCTTATACTGTGTTTGACCTATACTGCTCTCGTGAGCGGTGCCGAACGGCGGGTCGTTGGCACATATATCCTATCCACCTGCCTTAAAACAAAAGTAGATGATGAAAAGGCCTACGTGAGGGGGAGGCGATGGGCGGCACCCATCACTCCAAAGAATCACGATGGTGCAACGGTCCGGTGATCATTCATATGTATTTATACATATGAGTGAGGGCTATAACTCAGTCATGGGTTGTTTGGTCCAATTATACATTACATTACATATACTCATAAATTGGCAGTTTTATTACATTTTTGAGAGTTTATGGTACATAGCATAGTCATTTTCTAGCTATTTATATATTTTTTTTAAATTTATAAATATCAGTGATTTTAATAATCAAATTAAAAGAAGTAAGGAAAAACCAAGGCCATAAGTCATGTGGCAGAAAAAAAGATGGAAATATCAATATCTAAGTAAAATTGTCAAAACAAGGCATTAGCATGATAGTTTTAAAGATTAATGTGTCTAATAAAACCACTTTAACGTCTACTTCTTGCTTATTAATTTTACGAAAACATTAGTTCAGTATTTCGGCCTTCAATCGACTTGGTTCCGAAATGGAATGACTGAGAGTTTTTCGGTTTCCATTTTTATGAAGTTTTCAACACAAAAAACTGTAGTTATTAAGGAGTTGTTACTGAAATGTATTAAATTTGATTTGGTATTTTAATTTTGGCTAAATTGGCTAAAAATAGTCATTACTACCACTAGGCATCATGGGCATGGATGGGCTCTGAAAGACTATAGTTATTACAATTAATTTGATTGTTATTCTTGTTCACATTAAAGTACAATAATAATTTGTTGTAGTTCGTAGAGCAGCAGCAGCAGCAGCAGTACCTGAAAAAGTAGGATATATTATTTTGTCAGGTAATACTAATTGACTTGTAATTGGCCAATCATAAGGGTGTTTAAGTTTAGCTTAGTCCAACAAATTATTTTGTAATATAATTTCTCACCACTCTTTTTGAATGAATCGATTCGTTCTATTGATCTTATGAATGGAAAGTGTTTATGTCTTCGTTTATACACCTTAGCTACAACATCATGAGCATCAATGATGCTAAGGAAACAACGGTGATTAAAGAGTCTCTGCCTCGGATATGTGAAAAGTGAAGAAGCTGAAACCCATTCAGTAAATTATTATAGAGCCCAAATTATGGAAATTGGGAAGATTCAGGAGCAGCACTGATTTGCCTTTTGTCTCATTAATCATTTCGTGCAATAAAGTAAATTTGCAGGATGATGAGACCTGGATTTCGAGCTCTTTTCTCGTCTTTTTTCTTTTATTATATTATTTTTTTTATATAATAAACTGCACGCACTTTGGAACTAATGTAATTTGCTGGCCTTAGAATAAATGAGGGACAATTATCAAGAAGTAGCTCTTATATTGATTGATCACGAATTGACGATTAATTCTGGCAGCCTTTTTCATCTTTCGCTGTCTGATAACCAATAAACCTCTTCGCCACAGATTTATCTTGGAAAAAATTAGACGAGCAGAGAACAAGGAAAATTGTTATAATTAAAATTGTGATTAGTTGCGGACCGTATTCATTCCAGGGGTCAGTTGATAGTTTTTTCAAGATTTCAATTGACATCCATACGAATAATTTCAGAAGAGTTTTAGACCAATTTTTCTGTATAAGAAATGTAATAATTTTTAATGCAATTTATGTGTAAATGTACAAATTAATTTTATATCAAAATTTCAGAAAATATGAAGTTAAACGTGTTTTTTAATCATTAGAAAAATTAGTTTTTGAGATGTGAACTGTGAATGTTGGTGATAATTTTGTTACTTTTTTCTTTTAACTGTATTTTATTATAATTAGAATCATATTGGATAATAATAAAAATCAAATATAATTTCCAAACTGCTCAAAAACATAGTTTAGGTTAATTTAAAGTATGAAAATCTTTCTAGATTTGATGTTAGTTTTCCCAATTTTGTGAGTTAAAATTTGTTAATGCTATTTTTTTCATTTATCTTCAGTTAAATGTTATGGTTTTACTAATATTCACTGTGAATTAAGTCCTTGCGGTGCGAAAGAAAATGTGTGTCCATGTATAGTATTAATTATTCTGATTTGATTGAGTAAGTTCATGGCCGAAATGACTCCGAACCATCAGTCCAATTCCAATACTATGTATAAACGATTTGTAGGTAATAAAAATAATCTTTATTTTAATATGGTTTGGCTTAAATATGTCGGCCCGTTTGATATTTACGGCGCGTAATAGCCAAAAACCGCCCTATGTAAGAACATATTATCTGCGATTGTGACTTTATTAGCTGTTCTATTAATTCAATATTAGTATCCAGAGATGCACTAAAAGGATAGTTATTAATAGCAATCATTATTTTATTTAAATTCGAAAATATTTTATACTATTTTCTCATTTTCGAAATCTGGGGTTATAGACTTTCAATGTAAGATACTGGCGGCCTGCTATGACTTAGCAACCCAAATTTTCGAAATTCTTGACATATTTAGGATTGTCTAAATACCCTTATCAATAGATTGTTTAAATAATGCTCTATAGCGGAGAAAAGGGGGTGCGGTTATAACGCTGTCCCATTCGGAATGTGCGATTTTACGACTTTTCGCAATTTCGCAAAATCGATTAAAGTCTTTGCAAGTCTGATATAGCATGAAGTTGTAATCTGTTAAGAGATATATTGTATGTAAATTTGAAGTTCCAGAGTCTTTTGGTTCCAGAGATATCATGAAAAATTAAGTGCGGTTTTAACCTTAATTCACAGTGTATATTTTGGTGCGACATTTCAGATTCAGGTTCATGAAAACTGTTGTGCTTATAAATTTGTCTAAATTCGATTGATTGAAGTTTAAACAATGGTGCAGTAAATTGTTGTAACGGCTCTTAAATCGCATAACTATGGAACAATCCTTTTAGAGAAGAAAACCAGGGAGAGGGAGAGCTTAAGAAAAGTATGGTGGTCAATTTGATCGATAAATGATCACGACACGAATCGATTTTAGCAAACGGTTTTTATGGTCAGCAGAACAGGTAAGTGTCTGCTTCTGGAAAGAGACACGACCGACCGACGACCAGCGAGAGAGAACTGGGATGGAATGCGCCGATAAATCACAAAGCTCTTTAGCCAGCCATGATCTGATGTTGGCAAGAAAGTGGGAAAGTTCCCGAGATTAGATTTTGATAAATTTGATCAATTTAAAAATTGCACGAAGAAGGAGGATTCAGGTGCGAGCCCGTTCTAAATTCCTTGATTAATTGGAGACATAAATTAAAAGCGATTGACGTTGTCTCCATTCTCGAATGAAATCCAAGCGTTCATCCCCTTTCTCGTTGTTGTATCCATATCAATTAAACAGCCCTTTAACAAGGAATTTCCAGGATAATAACATCCACGGTCATCAAATGAATTCCATCAAATGGGCAGCCAGAAAAAAACACACACCCCAAATTTATCTGCGGTTGAGTTTTAATTAAAATTGAATGGTTTTTGCGATGACCACACGAAACGGACAAATGATAAAAATTGATTTAACAAATTGCCATTGCGGATTAATTGAATTTTTTGGCGAAATGACGGCGCTTTGTTGATTGAGGGTGATAATGGCAGTCCGCCAAATGGTGAACATCATGTAATTTTATATGTTGGTTCATTTTTTATTAATATTTGGAGGGATTACAGGTATAATATTTTGTATTTTGTATAAAAAAGATTATCCATTCCACATTTTCAACAATAACAGATTTAGCAACAACTTTATGGATTGAATTTGATTAATAATGCAAATGTATTCAATGCAGTTTACAACTTTCAGCTATTTAGTAAACGAATTCTATAAAAACTTTTACACAAATTTAACTATTCAATTTTAACGATATAAAAAATGAACTTGAGTTTGGATATGGACTTATAACATATTTTTTGCACTCCCGTATCGAAACATACGCTTTTCGATATCCATTTGAGTTTCGTAATGTTTCACTTTATGGCACTCAGTGAAAATTTTGATTTTTTATTTCACTAGTGAAAAAAATGTCACACACTATCTAACAAATTGGTCTCAAAGTCAAAATTTGGTCGCCATTGTTGCCCTTAAACTACACAAAATATTGGTCTCGGCTATGCCATAGGACCGTGCCCATATTTCAATTTAATTAGCGTTTCCTGTTTTAAAATTTTAATATTTACCGTTTCAACAGCCATCTGCATATGATTTGTCTAGTTTTGTTCGATTTTGGCACATTACGTAGATATCAGAGGTAAATCTGCATAACTGTAATGTAAGTAAATTATAGTAATAGCCTTATATTGCTTTGAATGGGAATTTATTTTACATAAATTAAAGCAAACAAATGTTTTATGTCACATAAAATAGGCATTTGCCTGAAATCCAACCGTTAACGGTAACTTAACAATTTAAGATTTCACTTGACACATTTTTTAAACATGTAATTTTTTTTAAATTTTCCTTGTAAATAATGAAATTTAATGTGAAATTGTAAAAATTTTAGTGCTCATGAGCGGAGTGCAAAGAACGTTATGTCGTGCTCGGGTGTAAAGTCCTGATTTCTAACTCGGAAGCG
>JXOV01025135.1:0-11117 GCA_001014945.1 Clogmia albipunctata
CCGAGTCGCCAATTGAATTATTTTTTGACATCTCTTATAAACAGCTTATTAAAGCTGTCTACAATTAATTTTAATCCCACATGGGAATAAATTTAACATCTTAATAATTTGTACGAAACATATCAATAATAAATTTTTTATTACTGAAATTCATTAAAAATAATTTATAGTACTTTTATGGCTTTCAAAAATAGATTTACAAATTAAATCTTTTCCTGGTTTTAATGACTTGGCTCTAAACGTATTTTGGTTTAATGATCTTATTGAACATTAATGATTTGGTTTTTAGAAAATGAAACCACAGAGTGTAGATGGAATCCTAACAATGGCAAAGCCTTTCGGGTAAACTTATTTATAGAAACGCATAAAATTAAAATATATAAATATAACATACTAATTATTTGTGCTACAATTACACCCTTGTTCTGATGTTTTAATGAGGAAACAAGTATGAAAAATCAAGTCAAAAGCGATTTTTTTATGGTTTCCGAATATTTTCTATTTGACGCCTGACAAAATCACAATGAATCTTAAATATTAATATTGAACCCAACAAAACCAATTGTTTAAAGATTTTGTGCAATTCCTTAAGCCCTGTTCACATTAGAACGAAGCGTTCCCGTATCAGAGGTTGTAAAGTTGGAACCAAATTTTAATCGCCAAAAACACTATTTCCGATCTGATTTAGTTAAATTAAACAATACCACTGCATTGCAACAATTACCTATTCGTTTGTAGTTATAAA
This sequence comes from Clogmia albipunctata, assembly GCA_001014945.1. Lineage (NCBI taxonomy): Eukaryota > Metazoa > Arthropoda > Insecta > Diptera > Psychodidae > Clogmia > Clogmia albipunctata. Next base: position 746 of record JXOV01025135.1, read on the forward strand.
AATTCAAATGAATTTAATAGTAAAGCCGTAAATAAAAAGAAATTCGTAAACCACACCTTGTTCTAACTTTATTGCAGCAAAAAATCAAAATATTTTGTTCCTGCAGCTGTAAAAAAGGAACGAACGTCCGAAAAAAAGGTGATCTGCCAATGGTATTTCTTCACGCCAAGAAGAAAAAGCACTAATTTACTTTATTTACTCGCTGTGCTCGTCAAAATACATGGTAAATTCATGCTGTAATAACCTCTACTTCACGACTTGTATCGAAATATACTAATTGAATTTCTTTTTTCACTAATGAAAAAAGCACAATTTATAACTAGTAAATAAATGAAAACAGCTATATGGGATTACATATTTAATACGGTCGCTTATCTAGAGTTCGTGTTATTAAATGTATCAATTGTTGCTTCTCAGACTGTTCAATAACTCTTTTAGTAGAAAAGTTACCTGAAATGCAGTAAAAACAACTGCACTGTCGAGTGTTAGGCGTCAATGAATTCAAATTACCGAGTGGTTTTGTTAAATATCAATGGTTTTTTGTTCGAATTACCAAAAGCATAAAAATGTTGATTTAGTTCCAAATATTAAGAAATTTTGTAGGGAACAATGATAACTTTAAATTATTGAGAGATTTGAATTTTTTCAGGTTTGAATTATCGAGAGTCGATTATACAAACTAAGTATTCATGCTAATCTGGAGTAATGCATAAAATAAAAATCCCATTATTTTTTATGAAAAACATTAGGTGTTAACGTTAAAGTTGTTAACTTTTCATTGATCAAATCGATTTTAGTTGATAGTTATCGAACCCCTGATAGAATTCACTAGATATACAGTACAATCCGGTTAATATGATTCTGCTTATAATGACCACGAATTTCACATTTGGTTTGGTTTCTATCTAAAGCCATTATAAAATAATCGGATATATTGACATCCGCTTAGTATGGTCTTTCACTTCCCTCCGATGCCATTTGAACTGGATTCTACTTGATTTTAGAAATAGAACTTTTATTATATTGAAAAAAGGATAGAAATTATAGAAATACTGGTATGTAAATGAATGAAGAAAAATACCATAAACAAGTTATTGGGAAGCAAAAGGATCGATAACTTGTGACTCGAACACAAGCTTCTTTGGATTGCATTCTAAGTAATCAATGACTAGGTCACGGAGGAGAAAATACATATTTTGAACAATTTTACAGATGAACAAACCATTTAAAAAGGTATACAATTTCTTAAAGGAAAAAATTATTTACTGTTCCCGCTACTAAACCCGAACAAAACAAATAAACAATAAATATATTTCATGAAACTTTATCCGCACTGGAAAGAAATTCCAACACCACGTATCTTTACTTTGACGAAAACATGACCAAACTTAAACAATAACAGTAGTAAAGTGGGTTAAAAGCTTCTGTGTTATTGTTTTAAATACCTGTAAATGACTTATTAAAATAAGAAATATTGATCTAACGATTTTCTTGATTAAGCAATTTTACAGGTGAGAACAACTTCAATAAAAAAAATCAATATTGAAATGAAACAATTAGACATTGTGTCAGAATGCTCTTATCAAGAGTACGCTCTTACGCAAACCTTTATTTTGAATTAAATTATCATCGGAAAGATCTCAAGTGGTTTAAGTTGCCTTTTCCAATCGATGAGTCTCCAGTTTCAATTTTAATGCCATGCTTCCCCGTCCGTCGTTCCCATCCCAATTAATAAATTGTGAAAAATAGCAATATGAACGTTAAAATAGCAACTCATAAATCGGCGTTAATTACTGCTGGGCTCACTGCACGACACCACCATGAATCAGTATCTGTTATCAAGTCGTTTTGCCACCCCCTCCTCCCTTCGCTTAATTCTGGGCCCCATCCAAGACAAATAAATCATAATAGGAGCGCCAATTTCAACAACCACCTATAAATTTACACTCTTCCACTAACCACCGCCGCCAACAAATCCATAAATAAATCATCAAAATCGGTTGGAAATTGTTTTTAGGTACACATTAATATAAACAATTTGATCAAATAAATTATTTTCGATTCAACAACTTTTGTATCATTTATTCAAACAAATTTAAAATCCATTAAAAACCGGAAATAAATCAGTTTATATATTTTTTTAATGTGTGGCCCACAAAATAAATGATCACCCCACATGCAAATCTATTATTCAAATTGTATTTATCGGCTTTAAAACACAGAAGCTAACCTAGTGAAAATGATTTATTTTTCAAAGGCATCTCAATAATAAATCACTGGTTTTGCACTCGCGCCCGCACACACACACCATTATCATTCGCAAAATTGGAAAATAGATTCAGTAATAAAAAATCAATTCTCACTATTTATTTGCTAAATATCTAAACCATTAGTAACATGTGGCTTGCTATTGTTGATTGATATATATTTCTCAATATTTGTGAATGCTGATAAAACTGAATAACTTGGCAAAATATTATTTTTTTCCAAAGAATTCGATATTTTATTACATATAGAAAATATGGCGTTATTATTGTCAAAAAGGTAAAAAAATATAATATAGTATTATTAGTAATAGTCATTATAATAAATGCAAGTTTATTAAATAAATATAAGTTTAATCTTATCAAACTAAAATAAATACATTTTTTAAAATAAAATTATTTTAAATTACATTGTTAAAAGTGTTTGGAAGTGATTTGTGGTTCTGCAAAACTATTAAATTTACCAGGAATTTCGTAAATTTCTATTACATATTTTGTAATTTACGTAATGTTTTTGGATGTTATAAATGTGTTTTATACAATTTTATTGAAAAATGTTTTAATTTTAGTAGTCAATGCTCTTTTCTAGAAAGTGCCCCATAATTCCATCCTGTTTAATTATGCATTATTGAGACCGAAAGTTTTAATCGCTTGATAGATACTACCCTTAATTGTTTGTGTTTAGACCCCAATTTCGTACTGGATTGTCTTCTTATTCTTTACTGTATATTTCGAGAATGAAAAGTAAATAGATATACGAATTATAAAAAACTTTTAGAGAGAAAAAACTAGTTGGGAAAAACACACGTGTTTAATTGTAGTCTATTTTTCCCATCACGTTGTTTAAATAACTATAAATCACATTGATAATTTCAAATAATAAAATGGACATATAAATAATTGCTGTTCGGAATATTAAATCTCATTTTTGAAGTACTCGAAGTATTCATCCTTTGTGAATATTTCCTGAAACTAAAATTATTTTAAAAATAACTTTAAAACAGGAATTTCGACTTCCCCTTCAATTTTCGAGAGAACATTTAGGAGATTAAAAAAAAGGAATAAATTACAAACGTAATAATAAAATAAAAACAAATAGGCAGATTAATATTGAATCAAAATAATAGATGATTTCTGAAAAATAGATGTACTTTTTTTTTAAATTATAATTAAAATTAAAAGGGTATAAACATTATGCATTTCGATCAACAGCAAATAAATTAAAAAAAGAATAACATTAAGGAACGCCAACCGTCTCTCGTCTTGTATACACTTGATACAAATTATCTTAGACGATAGTCGGTCCATATAAAAAAAATGACAAGACCTTCCCATCTCTTCTCGAATTTATTTTTTCAAATTAAAATTTTGCGCTTAAAGTACAGTTCAAAGATGTATCCTTAATAAAATAATGGTAGTTATAAGATTTCCCAAAAAACATTTAAATTTATACAAAATTATTGATTTGTGTAGTAGCATTAGTGTCGTATAAAAACAACCAAAATTTCAGTAAGAAACCCCTTCCCGTGTACCGGGTAAGCCCCTACTGTATTATAATTCTCGTTCAATCAATTATTTTTCATAAAAAGAGTTTTAAAACGACAATTTTTGCAATGTAGTTAATGGAAGTCGTAAATATGTTTCGGGAAAAAATTAATATCCATAAAACCTTCAGTACAAACGTCTGGAATTTATGTCAGTCACGATAAATGGAAAAGAAAGTACAGTTGGGACTGGTGCTCATCATAACTCTCGTAAAATAATAAAGGCAATAAATTTTGCACATTTTACATTGCCAAATATATATTGAATCTTCAACTCGTTCTCTCTCGCAATTTTTACAATGAAACGGCGTTATTTTTGTGTCTCCGACAATTGGGTCAATATTTATTCGCCATCGAATCGCTCTCGAGTACAGGTCAATAAATTCACCTTTGTCAAAATAGCAGCTCTTTTGCAAAAGTGACACTTTCTATCCACACCACTTTCAACTGTTAAAAAATGTCTCTCACTTGAGCTTGAAACAAATGCCCGTATTTATAGTTACAAGCGCTGTTTTATGCGAATCAGTATTGTAAACAATTTTCCTGCAAAATTAGTTTAGCCACAGATAATAACTTGCTTCGTTTTAGTTGTCTGGCTTAATCCGGTTTTCGCTCGATAGGATTTTGGACCGTATCCAACAAGTTTATCTTCAAACACAGATACTTATCAAATTTAAAATAATCTGAAAGCTCCAACAAGGATTAAAAATTGAAGCTATATATATATACTAAGGTTTTTAATTTCCAAACCCATTATATGAAATCAAAAAATTAAAAAATCCCCAAAAAATTGCTTGAAACGAGTTTGATTTAAAAAAAAGAGCATAAAAAACCATTTCGTAACCGGCTTTAAAGAGAAGAAAGAGCAAAAAATCAGAATTATTTATTGACGTTATTCGCATTTCAATGTTTTGAGTATCATATTAAATAATACTTGAATAAAATCCAAGAAAATGTGGTAATTTATGTTGGAATTTTCTACCACCATGTCACCATTATTTTACAATGTTCTATAAATAATGTCAGCACTTATCTTTAATTATTATTTTATAGTTATATTTAACAGTAACATTGAGGCAAATCTAAATTTCCCAAGCCATGAGCAGTAATAATGAATAATTTACTGAATTCATTTACTGTATCAACCTGTTAAATTGTTACTGGAATTTTTATTATCGTTCGATTTCTAAAAACCCATTTTTTCGGATTTGATAAATATTAAATAAATACATAATTGACAAATTATTTCAAACATTACAATTGTCTTTTAGAAAGATAATTTATCGGCATAAACTAGTAATAATTTTCAAAGTTTTCAACAATTTTGCAAACTAAGTCAATTAAGTCGTATGCAGCAATATATATGTTAATATTAATTTCTCGTCGTATTTCCAATTTCGTTAATAGTTTACAACAAAGTGTTATATAAAACTGTTATTTATTTATAGTGATATAATTCAATCTCAAGTGAGTATTTTTCGTAGTTATACTAGAATTTTTTAATTAAAAATTAAAAAACTTTTCATATCAATTTTTCATTAGATTTTTAATAATTTCATTTAAAAACAATAAAATTGTTAATTTTTCTTTTGCGCATTTTGTTTAAAACAAATAATACTACATTACATGACAAATTGACCCTTTACTGGTAGAACTTTCCCGATGCACGGTTTGTGAATAAAAAGTTTTCCTTTTGATAATTTTTGTTATTTAATAACCATAACCAAAAAACAATATTAAAAACTGAAAATGTGAAAAATATTTAATTTCAAAATTTCGTATTTAGGCATTCCATTTGACCGTACTTTAAGAATGTTCTATCTTTTTTTTATTATACCAAGACTGCATACTAGAGATGTCAAGTTTCGATACTTTCAAGTATAAATGATTACTGATTACTTTTTTTAAAGTATCGAATCTTAATTATTCCATATTGCTACCTTTCCAAAATGATTTTTCTATGTAATTTTGCCATCGATTTTTCAATTTAAAAGCATATAGAAAAAGAATTAATATCGAATAATTAAGATTCGATACTTTTAAAAAGTAATCAGTTATCAATGATATCGATATTTGACATCACTACTGCATACTATTATTTGTTCTGTCTAACTGACTGATAGCCAAATTTGTGCATTGATAATCGTAGTAAGATGGTACTCTACTACTAACTAGGTCGAAAAGATAAGAAATGTTGTAAAGAACACTCGTGTGTTTAATAATGTTTATCTACCGTGTTTTACGCAAGATTTTATGACTTTTTAAATAAAATAACATAATAAATAATACAAAAATCTAAAAAATCATCGGTTTGATTTTATTCAAATTATAACTCTATCTCGCATTGTTTCCTCTTTCATTTCCTCATTTTGCAACATGATAGAAAAAACTATATCTAATCATCTTTTAATTTAATACAGGAAAATTTTTTAAATAGCTGTCTCCCATTCGGTTTCATTAGCTGTTTTCGTTCTATTTAAATTTAAACCATAAATTTAAATTATCAAACCATCCAATAATACTCTAAAACATGCATAACGACACTGATTTCCATATAAATTTAAATTTGATAAATTTCTTTCACGGGGATCACACTTTAATAATAAAGAAAAATCACTAATACTTTAAAGAATTCATCAAAGTACTTGTGTTATAAAAACAACTTTGTCAGGACAATTTTTAGTACCATAATATAAATTTTATGCCACAAAAATGCATAATAGTTATTTGTCATACATGGGTGTAAAGTCAACTGTTTTTAACAAGTGAAACAAGTGTGAAACATTTCAGCCGAATAAAAAATTGCCTTTCTTTAAACTACTAGTCACGCTCAAGATTCTAGATGCTTCAGTTTATTCCCAAAAATAAAAAAAATATAAAAATAACTTGCTTATCTATTTTAATAATCAATTATCAAAGGAATTTAAAATATGAGAACTAAAAAAATACGAAAATCAAGCTGATATTTTTTGCTGATTTATGACATTGTCTCTTAATAACCCAAATAGATAACAGAAATAACTGTTTTATTAAACTATTAACATCACGTCAAAACATGATGATTTGATTATGATTTATCTCTATTAAAAAATTATATATATTTTTTTATATTAAAATCTTGCAAATTTAAGTAATTTTGCAAATTTGTATCACAAATGGTTAATTACATTTGATAAAGAAGATATGAAAAAATGACAAATTAACCTCAACTGCCCCAACATCCTTTTGGGAATATCCATAATTGATTTGGAGGTACTCCACTAAAATGCCGGCAAACATGGTCTTATCTGGGCAATTTGGATCGTATGCAAATTTCAATTAAGGCGGATTAGTTTCACAATCACAATTTGCAATTAGAGGGATTCCCTTGGCAATAACTGATGGGCGAAAAGAACACCCAAATCGTGTTCTGTTGGTGAGGAGAGGACTGCGGTGAGGAGGTATGCAAATAGCGGGGTGTTGCGTGTAGTTTGTCTAATTCTAATATCACACCGCAGTGTGTGGGGAATAAATCGCGATAAGAGGAGGCCGTTATCAGTTGTCATTTTGGAGCATATTTCAGCGGAAAGTGGGGTTTAGTCAGCGGTGCCGAATTCCACGGGCAGGTTGGCGGTTTAATCAGTTGAACCGGCATTGCTTAATGGGGTTGCGTTTGCTCCGCTCTTTTTACTACACATATTTATATATATATTTATAGTTTATAATAATAGAGAGGTGTACTTAAAATGCGATTACGGTGCAGTGGAGCGAACAACAAAATAAGTAGGCACTGCTGCGTTGTGGTTGGAAAGAGAGAGTAGATGGGGCGTAATATTTGTTGAACTATAGAATTGGGGCTCCTCTCTATACATGGAAAGATAATGAGGTTAGAGTGTGGCGCGATAACATTTACGGTTTAGGGGTCAGCACACTATAAATAATTCATTAATCCAAGTCCTTCTAAAACCCACTTTAAGCCGAAAATTTGACGACTTTCGCTTATGCTTTTGTTGTGCGCTCCTCGCCTACAGATTGATTCTCTAATAACAAAAACAAACAACCATCCGTCACGGCACGGGAGCAAATGGCCCATTTTGCGGAATTATTAGCGCTGCTGCAATTACCTGTCTCGGATTGCAGCCACCCGATATTAGTGTGAGAACTTGCGGAAGGCCTAGAAACTGGGTGTGTGGCGCGCGGACCGATAGAATTTGAGCATTCCCCAAGCAATTGACCGCCCTTCACTTACTTTTTTCTTGGCCGAAGCCGCCACTTTTTTCGCACTCGCTGCTGCTTTGTCGTCGTCTACGTCTCTTGCCGATTCTACTACCACTGCTGCTGTCCTCCGCCGTCTATTGTCTTTCATTTTAGGTGCTCGCCGCAGCAGAATCTCCAATCCACATTTCGGTTTGTTGCTTTGTTTTTTGTTTGCTTGCTTGCTTTTATTTTCACCAACGAAATTATTCACAAATTGCACAAATATTTCGCACACAAAGTGCAACAAACTCAACGCAATCACATGATTCTCAACACCGCACAAAGCTCTGCCATTCAAATTTTGCACCACAGCACCACTTCATCGATTTTATTACTTTTTAGCACTCTCAAATCGGCAAATTTACGCGAATTTCTCGTCCTCTAAGAAACCGAACCGAGTTTTGCGTTCTTTTGATTAAGAAGACGTCCCGAAACGCGTTACCGGTTGTCGTTGTTCAACGTTCGCTTAGGATGATGCACTTTCGATTCGAGATTCAAGTTTCGAACGCGTTAAACACAATCAAAGTTATTTCCTCTTCTTCTTCCCTTTTTTGAATCAATTTTGACAGCGTTCACTGACAGTTTGTTATTACTATTATTGGTTGGCACCGTAAACATGTCAAAAGTGACGTTGACCATTATTCGTTGCGATTTTCGAATTGGAAGGGAATAACGGATATTTATGTTTATGAGAAATCTTTTGACAAAATGGGAAGAGATGGTAATTAGTTAAAAAATGCCTTAATTACCCACCGCCATTTTTTCGTTCTACGTAATTTCTGAGGTAAAACACCAACAATTGAGAAATTTGCATTCTTTATCGTTTTCAGCGTCCGACTTTGAATCTGGAAGGGGAAAATCCGAAAAATTTCATTTTGACAATATGAAAGAAAGACAGAACAAGTAAATTATAGAGATGGTGAGTTTTCAAAAATTAAATTTGTCCGTTGAAATTACAGTCCGAAACATAAGATCTCGTCCGAATAACCAAAATTTCTGGTGTATTTTTAGTTATTCAATGAGAATATTTTAAAGTTAATAAGGTAAACTTGGGATAGATGTCATGCTGCCTTTAATTAAAGGCTAGTAAAAGATAAATGTATATTTTTTATGTGTTTAAAAACTATATGGGAACGAAGTAGCGCAGTTGGGCCAAAGGGTCGCGTAACAAAATTGAAGTCGTGTGTTCAAATCCCAGTAAAAGCAGTGATTTTTATTTTCAAAATTCATTTACCATTATCAACTAATAATAACAATTCCTGATTATTAATTGTTTTAATATATTTACAAAATAATATCTTCGGGCACAACTGTTCGTTCGACTAGACAGGTTTTCAAAGCTTCGATAGAGCGCACAGAATCGAAGAGATAAACCGGATCTTTCTAATACTAGTAATTTGCTTCCATTCTTTTAATCCATACAAATGAACGTGTGAAAGGAATGGTCATCTTCATAGTATGTGTGTTCTGTTTCGATGGCAAAAAACTGTCAATAAATACGCTCTATATAGAATCATTTTCTCATACAACCTTTTAGATCATTCAATTGTAATACATTTATTATAAGTTAATTTACAATATGATCACAATAGAAAAATACTTGAGTGAGAAGTACGAATTAGGATTAAACAGACAAGGTGATTGAGGCTTTTGCTGCGGTTTGCTTTCATCATATTGTGGGCAAATGCTNACAACCTTTTAGATCATTCAATTGTAATACATTTATTATAAGTTAATTTACAATATGATCACAATAGAAAAATACTTGAGTGAGAAGTACGAATTAGGATTAAACAGACAAGGTGATTGAGGCTTTTGCTGCGGTTTGCTTTCATCATATTGTGGGCAAATGCTCCGACCTCATGATAATATTCTTCTGGGGCATTCTTTGGGTGGTTTCCACTGTTCCTGGCAATTGAGGAAGCAATGAAGTTCCCTAAAATTACCGAAAGAGTTAATTCAATTATCTTTTGTTATTAAAAAATCATTTACCTTATTTTTATCTCTGATAGACTTGTGATTCCCACTGCCTTGGGATGCGTTTGCTTCTTGTTCCTTGGCCCTCTTTGCATAGTCTTCAAAGTAAGTATGTGTTAACAGTCGATCGCAACTCCATCGCTTTGCAGGATCCTTGTCCAAGCATTTCTATAAGAAAAATTATTAATAATTTATTTTCTTAATTTATAATCATTTAAGTTAAATATCCTGTTCACATTCGTTTTATTAAAAAATGCATTTCACTTTATATCTTTAGTGTTTTTATCTACTAGGGAACTTAAAATCTCAGACCAATAATTATTATTATTTATTATTTATTATTTATTATTT
>JXOV01025144.1:0-11391 GCA_001014945.1 Clogmia albipunctata
AAGTATAAGGAAAATTTCGGCTTCGATATCGGCTTGTCTTCAGTACTGCCGATGGGTTGAGTGCTTATATTTTGTGGGCTAAATAGGCACGGCTAAATTAAATAAATATCACTTATATCAAAACGACATTTTGCCCATAAGTCGGTTTGAAAAAAATACATCAATACATAAATATGATTCTATTTCTAGAAAATCTTTTTTTAATACAAAAATATATCCTTAAAGGATAAAATAAAAAAGTAAATTAACGAAAACTAAGATTGCGCTCAATTAAAATTGAATGTAGGTATATAAAAACTAGTTACACTGAAATAACTACTGAGAGATGAATGTGTTCAAATTTTGACAGGATAAGGAATACTACTTGGGTAACTTGATAGCCCAGTCAGATGCGATCTACACACCTATGCCATTTTGAACATTTTTCTCCTAATTTTTTGTTAAATCTTTCTGAAAACCACTCTTTTAGCACAAAAACTATTTGAACAGAACAAACATGATACTCGTATTATTATTAACCAAATGTGCAGATACTTCAATCAAGTTACCGAAAACATCCAAGAGACAGCCACCTAGGAAAATCATCTTTTAATCGAGAACTATTAGCTTTACAAAGCAATTGCACTTGAAGTTATAATATAGACTTGATCAAACAAGACAAAAACCAACATCAAGATTACAAAGTCTAAATGTGCATATATAAAATAACTTTATTAACTAAAAAGATATATACAATTAACAATATTCAGGTATGTATAATGGTGCCAATTTTTATGAGCAAACGATAGTAGTGAATGTGAATAAACATATAATATAGTCTAAATGTGCACAAATTAATTTGATGATGTATAACAAACTTTTATTATTAAATTGATAAAATCAATAAAAACATTATTATAAAATAAAAATTATTACGATATTTCTTTATTACATAGTATGAACATTATTACGATAATAATAACAAAATTTATTAATTTTAAATAAGTTTTAATTTTAAGAACAAATCCAACTAATGAATATGTTTCACAGTGAAACCCCAAAAGAAAAACAATTAGCATTGAAATCCGTTTCAAATTCAAGTTTATTACATCACATTAAAGATATCTAATCTGGAAATGTGTCGAAATGTGCAATACCAGCCTACAAAACACACTGGGCAAACACCGACTAACCCTACGATGACGAATTATCGGAATCAAAACAGAACCTGCTGATTAGATTTTTGTGAAACGCCTTTGACAATTGTGCGTGAACCGTCGTCCAGCAACGTGGTGTTTCAGTTCATTCATTGAGTAAAATGTCTTTGATTTGTGAATACAATGGATCTAAATTACATCCCACCAAAATATTAAACAGGATCTACGCAAACGGGGATTTCGATGTGCATTTAGTCTCAAAGAATAAAAGGTGATTCAAAAGAATTTTAAATTTCTCAAGTTTTAATATTTTAAAAACAACCTTCAGAATTCCAGCCCATAGAGTAATTTTATCAGCAAATAGTGATTTTTTTCGATGCATGTTCAATGGAAGTGCCTTCAAATCAGAAATCAGGGACGTTTCTTTCAACGGATTGGATGTGGATGCTTTAGAAGCCTGTGTTTGGTTCTGTTATACTGGAAAAATCGCATTTACGGAAGAAAACATTTTTGATGTCATTTCCATTTCAAAATTGCTGCAGTTTGATGTGATTGAAGAAGAAGGGTGGAAAATTATTGGTGAAAGGTTAAAAGAACCAGAAAAGATCCTACCAATTATCGTGTTTTCTTTAAACCAAGGAAAGATCCCCTTCTTCAAAGAAGGAGTACAGTTTATACTTAAAAACATGTCAGAAATTAAAAATCTGCGTCAGTTTCGTGATTTGGACAAAAATGATTTAATTAAAGTCATGAACGAAGCCAAAAAGCTAGGCATTGCTTCAGATGAAGAAATGTGGAATGTTTTTAACGACTGGATCAATACTGATAGAGATGATCGAATAAGAAAAACAGAAGAATTCTTGGTCTGTCTACGCTTGGAAACTATGCCAGTTGAGGTAAGCCTAAAACTATTAACGATAAGATTATTTATAAGCAAAATATTCTTCGATATTATCACTAAAAAATTTATTCAGTTGATTGAAAGAGAAATGATAGGTTAGGTGGACATATTCATTTTTTTGCAATCTTCACTCACTAATTTCTATTTAAAAAGCAATCGACAAATGAAAATTGTAATGATTGATTTCTCAACTCCGATAGACTTTGATTTCAAGTCTCAAATTTACGTTATTTTATGGTGTTTTATTTCGATTATAATATACCAGTAAATGTTAATTTTTCATTAAATAATCTTAAAAGAAATATTAATAAAAATCTTTAGAGTTTACTGGTGTTAAACATCATACAATATGTCGAAATTACAATTGTAGTTTTGTAATTAATATAAATTTACCACTCATAGATTTGAAAAAAAGTAAAAATATCTTATACCTCAAATATAATGCTTGACGTTATTAAAAATGTGTGCTTTGAAAATTAATATTACTCTATTAGTGAAACCTATAATGTTTCACCAGGTGTCCGCTTTATAAATATTATCCTGGATATTAACAGTACCAATTTATTATATACTAAATGCTAATAAAATCGCCACAACTGTGTTATTCGACATTATTTTTTTTTCCAAACCTAATCTAAATATATAAAAGCAAAAAATCAATCTACTTGTTAATTAATTATAAAATAATTGTTTCAATTTAGCTTTTTATCAAGGTATTAACGAAAATATAAATCGAATGGAAAGCAAGTTTTCATCGTAGAGTTTAATTTTTTTGCAGTCCTCTTTAAAACGATTTTAAAATATTTGACGTAATTTCAGTGGAATCATGGCACCCGCCTAAATAAAAATCATTGCTCTTATACCAAAAACGGTGTCTAGACATTAGCCAATGATCAAAGATTGTAACTTTTTTAACTAGAGGAAAAAACACTAATTTTCTCTTGTGAAACATTATGAACTTCAAACACATATAAAGAGTTTTCGATATACGACTGCAAAAAATATATACACAATATCAAAAAAATAAAAACAATAGCTGATTAATTGTATAATTTTTTTTTCAACTTAAATAATTTCTTTTTTACACTTCCGTATCGAAACATACGCTTTTCGATATACATTTGAGTTTCGTAATGTTTCACTTTATCGCACTCAGTGAAAATTTCAAACTTTTATTTCACTAGTGAAAAAAATGTCATAAACTATCCAATAAATTTATCTTAAAGTCAAAATTTGGTCGCCATAGTGGTCTTTAAATTGCACAAAATATTGGTCTTGGCTTTTCCATACGACCGTGATTATGTTTCAAATTAATTAACATTTCCTATTTTTAAATTTTAATATTTACTGTTTCAACAGCCATCTGTATATAATTTAGAATCTTTTTGTTCGATTTTTGGGAAATTACGTAAATATCAGAGAAAAATCTACTTAACTGTAATGTAAGTAAATTATAGTAATGGCCTTAAATTGCTTTAAATAGAAATTAATTTTCCATAAATTAAAGCTAACAAATGTTCCATGTCACAATAAAATAGGCATTTGCCTTATGACCAAGTAGCTTAGAGGAAACAAACTATATTAGTTTAAATTCCAAACGGTAACTTTACAATTTAAGATTTCACATGAAACATTTGTGAAACATGTTAGTTTTTAAATTTTCTCTTAAATAATGAAATTTGATGTAAAATTGTATAAATTAAATTGCTCATAAGTGGAGTGTAAAAAACGTTATGTCCTGCTCGGGTGTAAAGTCCTGTTTTTTAACTCTGAAACTACTCGCCTTCGTCTCAAATGTTTCACACTCGTTTCCCGTTAAAAATCAGGTGACTTTACACCCTTGTTGAACAAATGACTATTTGACACGCTCTAAAATAATAACTTTGTATTTTAACAACTTTTCTTTTCTAGTTTCTGTGGAGAAGAATAAGACCAGCTTGCCGAAGTGAGGAGAGTCTTCGAATTTTCGATGAGGCTAACAACAGTCGAATTTTGGTCAAAATGTCTGTAGCCAATGACAATCTCCTGTATTCATTTTGCCTTATAAAAAAGACATTTTCCCAAATTATGACTCTGAAACGTGGAATCGGTTATCGAAGTTTCATGTGGAAAAATCGTTATTTTGACCTTTACATTAATCAATTGGTGGGTATCATTTATGTGTGTTATCGGTAATTGTTATCAAATAAATTTATTGCAGAGAATGTTGGATATTTCATTGGCAGAATGGACAGACTTGGCCCCTGTTGGCGAAGATTCTCGATTTAGTTTTGTCATTGAGGAAAAACTCTATATCGTTACAGCGTCTTTGGGGATTAAAAGATTTAACTTTCCTGCAAATAAATGGATTACAGAATATATCAATGATGGAAGTTCAGTCATAAATGGAATGATCGCAGATGTTGAATCTTCATTTGCAGTTCTCAATAAAAGATTGTATTTAACAGGAGGTAACCAGAATGATTTCGCAATGGTTTGTTACGATTTTAAAGCGAAAAGATGGTTAAAACTACCAAATCCTCCTGAAAATAGAAATTCACTTAAACTGGTTCCTTGTCAAGGGAGTTTATATGCCTTCGGAGGACATTCCTTTTTAGAATCTTCTGTTTACACTATCGAAAAGTTTGATCCAACAAGAAATAAATGGCTGACTGTAAGTTGAATGTGCTTTACAATAATTTTATAATTAATTTTTATAATATTTTTTTCAGCTTCCAAAATGGACACTAAACCATTACCCATTAAGTGCAGCAAATGTGAGAGACCAAATCTTCATAATCACCTCGAATAACCAACTGGTCACTTTTAATACTGAAGACAGACAAATAACTCCACTAGCTAATTGTAAATTAAATTGTTATGTTTCCATTGTTTTACAAAGCTGAATAATAAATTACAATATACAATTCAGGTGTTGGGTCAAGTACAAAAAGTGTTGACAAGAAATTTGTTTACAAAGTGTTTATTACAAAATTAAAATCGAAAAGATCAATCACCCATGGGTAAAGGCTGTATTTGTGCAATAATTCTAATCAGCAGGTCTACTGAAAAATCATTGACTGATTAGATATTTATGATATATGATTATCTCGACCAAAATGTAGATAAAAATTTTTGATCCAATTATTGATATCTCATCTCAGCTTGATGCCCCTTACCTAATTAATGGTTTCGCAGATAATACTTTACATCTCTTTCGCTACAACCGGCGTTGTAAGCCTGCGTCTAATAAAGTTGTTTTTTGTTATCAAACTTACCTATTGTTCGTAATTGAACATTGAATAGCAAGTCTACAGATTATTATTTGTTATGATATGAATTAGTACAGTGAATAAATGATTCTTTAAAGGCCTCAATCAAGACTAAGATTCGTGTCTACCGGACGCTGGTTCTTCCTTCTCTTTTATATGGATCAGAGACCTGGACGTTACTGAAAACCGACCTGGAGTTCTTCCAGTTGAGATGTCTTCGTCGAATACTTGGAGTTTCATTGCTCGATCGTCTCACAAATGAATCGATTCGTATGAGGATGTCGGCGAATTGAATACCACACCGTATACTCTGGGGAGAACGACCGCAGCAGTGGAGAGTACAACGATTAGCTCCGAAGAAAACTTGGACCAAGCAGTTGGAAGCACACCTGAAAAATAAACGAGTAACAGTAGAGGACGCCAAGGTTATCGCTATGGACCGAAAAGCATGGAAGGCGTTGTCAGCAGAAGTCCGTAATCCACCGGTACCAACGACATCCTACTGGTTACGTAAATGAGACGGTATCCGCCATGGCAGATTGCATGGGGGAGGGGAGGTCAAGGGGGAATCAAAGTTTATTGAAAGGTTTTGCCGAAAAAGAACACATATACTATTAAAAAGATGATTTCTTTCATCAGTATCCATTTCTTAATGGCAGCAAAATACTAGAAGAAAGAATAGAGTCGTCTAGAAAAGTAAACTAAAATATTTCAGTATAACTTCAAAAATAAGCTACATTTTACCGAAGATCCGATTATCCTTCTTTTATATCCTTGTTTTATTTTTAAATCTAACGAATTACATTTAATGGATAAACACAGAAACTGCATGTCGGAGGGTTTACAGTTCTTATCATATCATGTTGCAAATTCTTTGACTTCCAGTTCCGTTGAATAAGTGAAACACTATGTTCTTGGAAAACGCATTTCACATTTATTAAAATCTATAAAAACAATACGATTAGTCCAAATAATTATGAAATTAACGATTTATCTCACATTTCCAACAGAAATTGAACTTATTACACAACAAATTTGACTTTTTTGCCACTTGCTTATGATACCATAAAGGTTATAAATTCATAAATTGTTTATTCTTGAATGAGGTAAGATCTTTTGCGTTCCTTTTTAATTTTAAATTAAGTTACAAAAGTGATTAGTACTTTACATATTTACGAATTAATTAATCGAATAAATAATATTAAGCTCAAATTGTAGAAAAAAAAAGTTTATTCTTTAAATGAATTTGATTTACCGTTGTTCCAAATTTTCACCTAAATATTAATCTCTAAAACATTTTCTTTTAACCCTTTCTAACCCATTAGGATAAGTCAATACTTTCTTTGTTTGACGTTTTAATAGAAAATACCTCATTAACTTGTATATGAATGAATTGATCAGATAATTACGTAATAATAAATTCTTAATGATGCTAGATCACAATCACCTGGGCTTGAGTTCAGCAGACTTCTCGTCTCGTGCTTGCACTTTTATTAGATATTAATTATTGAAAACCAGTTTAATTATTCAACTACAATCTGTACTGTAATATGATCATTGTTCATTCATTAAGTCTCCGTTGATCAGAAATGACTGTCCAGATATCATTTCTATTAGTTTTCATAAGTCTTATAATGAAAGTTGATTGTTTGCCAAAAAGTGAAAAAATTGTTGGTGGATTTAAAATAGAAATCGACCAGGCTCCTTATCAAGCTAGTTTGCAAATCTATAGCAAAAATGACTGGCCTGATATTTGCGGTGGAGTGATCTTAACTGAAAAGTTTATCCTATCTGCAGCTCATTGTTGTGAAAGGTGTGGTTTGAAAAGTATTTATGAAGTGATTTTGTGTGGCTTGGTTTTGCATAGATTAAAGCAAAAAATACCATTTAATTATTCATAAAAGAAAGAAATCATAAAGTTTAATAGTTTAATAGTTTTTATATTATAATATTTCACAAATATTGTTGTATGATCAGTATTAAATTAATTGTTACGTAGTGTGTTGTATATGCGCTATTCTTGGTGAATAAGTTGTCATGGAACTAAAATAATAATAGAACATATTTCCAAAATTAGTGTATGTGATGTAATTTATTATAATAAAAAAAACTTGAAATATCATTTTCTTAATACAGATTGATTTCTAGTGCAGGGATGAGCAGCACGAAGTGTTTCCAAAATTGAACTTATTTTAACGTATTGTTAGTTTATCATAATATAACGATTTTAATACAATTATTGTTACAGAATTATACAGAATAGTTGAGAGATTGCGTATCGGCGTCTCAATGATCTTAATTTGGATTATCAAGACAAAGAATAGTTCAGTTACTATTTATGTGACAAAATTAAGGACTTTTAAACGAAACTAAAACTGAGGAAACAGTAAGCATAAGCTCCTAGAACGGCAATCAAATTTTGTTATATTTTTACACGACACAAATACTACTTCCCAGATCACTTCATAGTTGAATTGGAAATCTGGCTGCAATGATGAATTTAATTTAAGTCAAGGAAATTTCTCTTTTACCGAATATAGGAAAAAAATCAAATTATATATTGTTAGTAATCACAGGAAATTAACTGTTTGGAATAATAATTGGAAACAAATATGTTTTTTTTCTTGTTATTGGATTTTTAAAGATTGTAATAATTATTATAAATTTCATACAACAATAATAAATAAAATAAATAAATAAGGTAGGCTATCGTTATTTGGACTCTACTATTTATATGAAATGGACGAGGTCATCCTTCTTGCGGATTTACGTCTAGTACCTTTTGTAGAAAAATATGTCCCTCCTTCCACTTTTAGAAATAAAAAATGTTTTTTTAAATCCCTTGTGAGCTCTGCGAAATTTTCACTTTTTAAGAAAATTCAAAGCAGTACTTGTGTACTTGTTTTTCAACAACTATTATCAATCGTGAAATTAACAAAAACAAAATAGAATGATATACAAAGCTGCGTATATACAGTGCGAGTTAAGGCTATAAACACACCTATGATTCCTTTATGTCTCTGGAATCAGATGTAATTTTGCATATGTTTAAACGGTAAAACGTACATGTCTCATTGGTGAGCGCCATGGAAGCACATGTTTTATTTCCTATATGAGGTATTTATTAAACAATCTATTGATGGGAGTAGTTAAACAATCTGAAATATACCAAGTATTCCGAAAACATCAAAATTCACATAAATTGTTCATTGTAAGAACTCAGTGTGTGAGTGAAATTATTATTTGTGATTCTAGGGTTTAAAATCAATTTTTTTTATCAGAGAGAGAGAGAGAGAGAGAGAGAGAGAGAGAGAGAAATACGTTGTGTTTATTAAAATGAATAAAATATTCTTCATTAAAGCATTTAATGCATTTTACATTACAGTCCTAGACACTCGTATCTATACATCGAAAATAGTTTTGTATATTTATAAGTATGATTATGACAATTAAAAAATAAACATAAAAATGAAACGAAGATATAATTTTCCTTCCGGAATGGGAAGGTTACGTGGATTTCAGTTGCTTACGTGACGGTGCCCGATCGTGTTCGAACCGTTGTTAAAGTAAATTTCTGTGAAAACTACTCTTGCATACGAATCAAAACACTGATCCAGATAAAATTTCTTTTTCAAAAATTAAACATGTAAAAATGGATTTTATTAGTGGTGTAATTTTTTTGTGTATGTGTATTTTTCAATGCTTAATCATAATTAAAACCAAAAAAACCTCTTTTCCACCAACAAAATTAGATAATTATTAAGTTTGGCTCACCCTTCTTATTTGGATAAAAAACATTAGGTGCTTATCGATCAACATCATATGCAAATATTATTAAAATCGGTTAAACCGTTTCAGAGAAGCAGTGCTTCAAACATTGCTTTGGGTCAAAAGAATTTAATAAGGGTAGCTCCACCTTTAACATTTAGGGGTATAAAATATTAACCTGAAGCCCCACCAACCTTATATTCATACAAAATTTGTATTGAGTATTTGAAAAAAAACTTGAAAATGTTAATCAATCAGGTTTATACAAATCTTGGTATTGAGGTTTTAATAGAAAAAAATATAGATTAAATCCTGAAATATTTATTTTTAGAACAAACAACATTTCTGTTCGGGTTGGAAGCTCTGAAAAATTGTCTGGTGGCATTTTGATCAGAGCAGATGGGATAATTATCCATGACAAATATAACTCCAAATCATATGACTATGATTTTTGTCTGTTGGAATTGGAGACTTCAATTGATTTTGACGACACCAAGAAGCCGGTTAATCTCCCCTCACAGCATAATAATCTTTCAGAGAATGAACTCCTTTTAGCGACTGGATTTGGACGAACAGAAAACGGAATGACTTTGAACCTTTTTGCTGTCTCATTGCCAGTTTACAATTTTACAAAATGCCAAGAAATGCTTTTGCAAATCGACCCGGAATTCATTTTGACTGAAAGCATGTTTTGTGCTGGATTCGATAACGACATTAAAAAGACTTACAAAGGAGATTCGGGAGGACCGCTTGTGACTTTAAAGGACAATGTCCTCTATGGAATTACCTCGTGGGGGATATCTTATCAGAATAGCAAATATCCAAGGGTGTTTGGGAGAGTGACTCAAATTTTAGATTGGATTAATAAGCTTATTAAAATGTAATATGTAAAATACATGTAAATAAAACGTGTAATGTTAAATTTTTCAGTTAGATAAATATGTAAAATATGATTAAGCTTTTATCTTTCAAAACAGCGAAGAAAATATTTTTTTAATAAAATTCACGAATTTGATGGTTACTCTGAGTATACCAGGTATCTCCATTCCAAATTAAACGCCTGAAATTATGTAATTCGTAAATTGAACAACGTTGCATTTTTTGGATTAGAAATAATTTGTAAGAATAAAAATAGGTACAACATGATACAACTCTGTTTTATTCAATCATTTTCAGACGGATCCATCCCAGGACAGCTGTAACTTTCGCAAAAATCATTGGTTTTGTAGAATTCGTTTCGCCAATGGAAGTCAGTCCATAGATAACATTTGTGGTTTTGTCGACTAACGGTCCCCCAGAGTCTCCTCTCGTGGTTTTCACCATTTGGTCATAATATCCAGCGCAGAACATCCTTTCGGTCATTATGGAATACATGTTTTTGCAAGTATTGTCATTTATAAAAGGCAATTCAACGGTTTTGAGGACGGAAGATGTTTTACCGGATTCGTCCTTTCCCCACCCGCTGGCAATAAACATCTGGTCCGCCCCCAACTCATCATCAGAATCAGGCAAATTAACCTTCTGCTTTGTTTCATCGAATTCAATATCATTTGCCAAATTCACGACACAAAAGTCGTAATCGTCTGTGCTGAAACTGTATCTCGGATGAATGGAAATTTGCTCCGGTAAGACGATTTCTCCTCCCTCTGGATCAAAGTTTTTGTTTCCCATTCCAATTCGTAGTTTACGGACTCTGATAAATTAAAATAATTACTCAAATGAATAGGATTATTAAAAGGACTTGTAATTAGTGATGTGCAAAATTTTATTACACGGTAATTTTTACCCAATCCGCACGTTGTACGGAATACCCAGGTCCATCATTGAAAAACAAGTAGGTAGTTTAAAGCCAGTCCATACTTTTATTCACGTTCCATCGACAATATACCAAAGAACGACCGCTCATCAAAAATATTGGTGCTCTCAAAGTTTTTGGTATTATACAGACATAAATCTCATCAAAATTTTTGGTAATATCCAAACATAAAGTACTCTCTTGAGAGATCGCACAAAACGAACACCCAAAAAGAGAATATACACACCGCGTTCGCAAATCTTCTCTCTGAATAATTATTAGCTCGATCGCTCACACAACAAAAACACATTTCTGTCTGTTGTCTCTCTTCCATGATTGTTATTGCCTGGCTCGATTATTATTATTACGACTAAGGTTTATTTATCGATTTTTGTCTTTTGCAATTTGCATTTTTAAGAACATTTTGTTTGCGTGTTTTTTGTTTTAATTAAATTATTTATTTTAAAAAATAATATGTAATGATTTAAATAGATATTACAAANTATTGCCTGGCTCGATTATTATTATTACGACTAAGGT
>JXOV01025165.1:0-19597 GCA_001014945.1 Clogmia albipunctata
ATTTGAGTGTCATAATATCAATTTTATGCAATGAAAATACATAAAATAACCCTGCTTCGGTAGTGTTCTACCAGTAAAGGGTCAATTTACTATGCTGATAAAGTATGTTTTTCAATTTTAAAATCAAAGTCAAAAGACACACTCAGAAATTTGGGGGTAATAATATTAAGGAAATATTTATTTAAAGCAAATAATTATTAATTACATAGGATAATTGACTTAAAGCCCATTCAATTCCTTTATCAGATTAAATGAATAAAAATTATTCTATTTAAACAATTATATAAAGCCAATTGTTTTTAAATAAAAAAAAATCTGTTTATAATTATAAATTTACGGTTAACATGCAAAACATAGCTAATTAATGTTTTTAAATATCAAGTACCACTTCAAATACTTGTTCAAACAATTTGACCTTAAATGAGCCAAAGTTTTAAATGTTAAAGCTATAGAATTTCAAAGAAAATAATATTATAATTAAATTATGTTCAGTATAATGAATCAAAATAGAATAAGAATTTAATAAAAATTCAATTAATGGTTCAAAGAAGCAAGCGGGATTTAGAAATTTAAGATTTAAAGATATTTAGAATTGCGGCACTTTCCTAAAAGTGTATTAAAAATTATTTCTAAAATATTTAAAGTTTTTAAACGAATTCAGAGTAAATCACAAGAAGTGTGTCTGTTCAGTAGAGAATCTCTAAAGCAATTTTAAATTCTTTTGCCATGAGGTATTTGCTATCAGCTGGTACAAATACTTGTAAATTTTACGATGCTTTCAATTCTAAATAATCTAAAATTAATTATTTGGATCAAGAACTTAGTTTACAAAGCAGTAAATCAATCGTTTACCGTAATATTAAACATTTATTAGTTGCAAATGTCAAAGATATTTTCGCACATTGTCAAAATTTACGCAAACTGTCCCACGTGCGATCTATTTTTAATTATAATTGGCAATAAAGAAGATATTTTAAATAGTCGCCATTAAACGAATAAAATTTTTAATGTCTATAAATTACTGATAATAAGAATGATTTCCAACTTTGATCTGAAAACTCAAAGTTATCTAAACAAATTATAGGCTTCATAAGATCAGATTTATTGCTTTAATTATGAAAGTAAACTTTTTGTTGATATCATGGAATTATATAAATTAGATATTTAAAATTCGATTTAAGAAAACGGAAATCCCATTAAAATGTAATCCAATCAACAGAAATTCCGACATAAATTCAATGACACCGCCACAAATCGGAATCAAATTCGTTGAACTTTTGCCATAACTTTTTTTTTGCTTCCTGCCAGTTCTTTCCATTTCACGAGAATAATATTTCAGTCACGGTTTTCTTGGGGCTTGGGCCTATAAATCACTCTGGCCGGCGTTCAGCTCTATCAATAACAAAAGTTTAAGTTTTTCGCCAGAGGTAGCAAATTTATTCACCCGTCCAAGTCATTTTGCAAACATTTTAACGACCCCCTCCTGTAACCAAATATTTATTTTCACCAATTTTATTACCCTTAAGTATGTAAACAGTGGCTTAAATCATCGGAACTCTGTCAATGATAGCCACTATTGCTATTTTTAAAAACACAAACTCTCGATTCGAAATAGTTGAACTCTGTGTGTTTAACTAAAAGGTCACTTTCGTTCGCAAATAAATCACTGTTATTGAGTAGTGCTCAGGTAAACTTTGCTTTCGTTATATTCCCGGCACTAAATATTGAACTTACTTAATATATTATTTATAACTCGAAAATAACTTTTACAAAAGGGGAGAGATAAACAAAGTAAATTTAACTTGGCTATTACAAATCACATCGTAATAAATACATAATTCGGAAGTTTTAATAGTTTTGTTTTGATTTCATTAAAACTTTTCGAGAAATAAAACGATTTTCATCAGAAAAAATGCTGCAATGACTATTCTGAATAATTTGCGATATCACAGTTTCGAAAGAATTTGATGATAATAATAGCCGAATATCAACAATGAAGACGCCTGATAAAGGTTATTGACTTTCGTTTAATAGTGAATAAATTAGAAATTAACCGCGTTCTACTTAACATATTATATTAGGGATTTGCTTATATTATATTAAATATCTAAATAATTTGTAGTATACGAGTAGACAAACAAAATAGTAAGGATAGTTCTGAATTTAACTTTGGGCTCCTAAACTAGCCCAAAATATTGGTTTAATTAAAAACAGTTCGCGCGGATTTTCTTTAGAGAGACAATGGAGTCTATCTGAGTCAGTCTTATTCAAAATGATTACAGCACATATTTATTGTGTTGACTATACTCTTAACTTTAAGAAATTTACACCATTTCATTTATTTTTATATGAAAAAGCAAAGAAACTAGGTTTTGCGATTATTTCCACATTTCGGCAAAATTTTTCTTTAATCTTTAACACACAATTTTAAAATAATATTATCTTAGGTATTTATTTCACACACATAATTACTTTAAAAGTATTTTTGCACTCAATTCAAAGTAATTTTCTTAAATCTAACTCACTAGCTTCTAGCCAAAACAAAGCATGTCTTTATTTTGACTTCATCATTGGAATATCAAGCCACAGTCAGGTTAATACAGCAACAAATAATCGGCATGACTTAGTATGTTCATTGAATTTGGTCCAGAGATGCGGAAAAAATAATAGGACAGGTAAGCTATTTACTTTTTCGATTAGGAATATATCATATATTGATTAATCTTTATTTTGGACACTAACCGCACGGTTTTATATAATATACCCCATTATATGATACATAGATTAAAGTTTTAAATTATGTAGAAATGATATGTATTATGAGTTATAATCGGAATCTATTGAAAAAGAATGCACATATGGAATATTTTTAAAATTTAAAAAAAACACACTTTTAAATTATACTCATCAATATCATTAAAAAATAATTATTATTTTTCGGAAATAGTATGTGTCTTTGTTTAAATCTATTTTTATTAATAACATGGACCTTAGAGGAAATAATTGCATGATTGTGTTTTTTGTCAGAAATTTATATTAGTCATTTAGGAAAATGCTGTTTATACGGTAATATCTATTTTATTTTAATTAATCAAAGTAAGAAATTCTTTGCATATTACTCAAAATCTCTATTGTTGCCAAAAAATAATATGTTTAAAGTTACAAAAAAACTTAAATAACTGTAAAATGCATATAAATGGAAAGCTTGTTCTTCGTAAAATTTGAAATTGTAATATATTTAATCCATGTTTAAATTAGTTTTAAATAGTATTAATTTACCTGCAAATTTACTGATCAGATTTTTTAATTAAAGTTATATAAAAGCACAAATAGTTAACATTAAACAAAATGCTAAATGTTTTGATATGGCACTCCTAGAATAATTGGTATATTTTGATCAAAAAGTTTAGAAACAATTCCTAACATTTGAAACGTATTTGAAAAGGCTATAAATATAATAAATGAACATAAAACATGAACTGAATAATGAATTGAAATTAAAATATAACCTTACTAGACATTGTTTGAGGATGAAATTAATATTAATTAGGCTTATTTTTTGCAGAAAGGATTTAACCTTTAAAAGTTTTCAAAATACCGTTATTTTTAAGTAAACAAATTTCAAAAATGGTTTAATCGTGGGTGTCCTAAATAAACTTTGTAATGATTGAAATACATAATTAAAATTTAATTTAAATCCTCTTTTGTTGGAAAGTTTTTCAAACACGTCAATATTGACGAATAAATAAATGGCTAATGCCAAAATGGAATGATATTGTTTCAAAGCGTGGAGCAGTACAGCTAGACAGGGAATTTAATTGAATAATCTGGAGACACCATTAATCAATTGGGGGAAAAGTGCGAATCACTGTGTAAATTTCTTGTTTGTTTTGGCAGGTGCCAATGTGGATTTCAGCTTTTGGACCATCCTTTATGAATAAAACATGTCAAGTAAATAAGTCAATATATCCGAAATGGGAGAAACTTCCAAGAATCTATAGATATATGGTTCCAAATGAAATTACGGGAAACATCTTACGTTTGCAAAAAAAAGGAAAAAAGAAGAAAATGACAGAAGAAGAAGAAGAAGACCGAAACACGACAGATTAAATCGATCTGCAGCAATTACTCTGCGATTTTCATCTAATGACTTTACGATTGGGAGGATCAGAAAATGCGACATTTGACATTGTCGAGTGCCAATAAAATAGGGCGGCTGACTTTTAAGTTTCTACTCGGTCTCTCTGCTTGTAATGTCGTGGCACCTTCCCATGTCGCTGTCGTCGCAGTCGTCGTCTCGATTCAGGTTTCTGGGGTGCGCACAGCTGAATGCCATCCAGAATGCGGCGCTTTTTGTAGCCACTTGTGGCTCAGAATCCTAATAAACCGATTGAGTCATAACGTCGAACTTCGAATTTCAGCAAAGGGTTCGTAGTAATTTAAAGAGTGGTAACCGAGAAATTGAATCATAATTCCCATGGTAAAGAATTTTTTATGTATTTTGAACTTTCTTTATTAAGACTTGTTTTAAAGTCCGCATTAGGTTTAAAAGGTTTTTTTTGTTATTTGAACAGGTTATTTCAAGATCAGTTATTAAAAATTATTGCTTCTCGAATTTTATTTTGGGTAATTTAAATATTTGAAATTTAGTCCAATACTAAGTGAGCCAAAGAGAAAATACTTAATACAGTATTAGATAATGAAAACAAATTTAGACCATTTCATTTATTGACTAATCGAGATATAAATACTAAATTATAATAGATAATATGGAATGTGATTCAAAAATTCAAATTTCTTAAACTCATTGTTGGAGCCATAAGATCATGATTAAACAATACAATCAAAATATAATTTAGAAATTGATTTTTTATAAATATTTGTTTGGTTTTCTGTGACCATGAAATGTATTAGGCTTTAACCTATTATCCCGTATACCATTACTGAGTTTTCCAAAAAATTGTTAGTATTTTTCATTTGGGAATTTTAAAAATAAAAAAAATAATCATTAAATAAAATTTTCCCTTTCAATTCCTGTAAGGAACATGGGGAGTCTCACCCAACGGGTTTTCGACATTTCGGTTACTATTTGTAGCACCTAGACTAGTGGAAAAAGGACCCAGTAAATCCTACCCGCCCAGGGATCGAACCCTTTACTCCGAAGAGTCTGCCGGATGCGTTACCACATCGGCTACGAGGCGACTGCTATTAAATAAACTATTCCCACGACATTCACGACGGAACTAGGGGTAGTCTCAACTGTTTGTTTTTTCAATGTATTAGCAGTCAGTTACTAGCACCTAGACCGGTTGTAAACGGATCCAGTCAATCCGCCCATTTCATTTATTTGCTTGCGCCATTACTTATTTTTATAATTCGCTATGAATATTATTTCGAAATGTTATTGATATACACAAATGGAAACTTTTTCGCGCTAGAAAAATATCCGCTCGGGATTTGATCCCACGACCTCGAGGAGGATGTCCAGGGTGCTAGCCGCTAGGACATAAAGGCAAACTCTTTATAATGTTCATAAAAATTATAAATATTATGAAAAAATAACATAATTAGATATGTTAATTTCAATTAGAAATTGTAAAATTGAACCTATCAATTTTAAAATATTAGCGTAAAGAAACAATTGTTGGAGACTTATTGCTTAATGCTACAAATTACAAAAGATCAAATTATGTAGGCACAGTTAAAAATCATTATATGGAAACTATCAACAAATAATACAGAAAAAAAAATTTCGTTAAGTTTTTTAAAAAATTATCCAAGTAATTAATATTATTTATTCAACTAGAAATTAATTTGAAAAAGAATTACACTATATTATAAAATAATAATTTATCAAAAGAGTGTAATTATAAATTTCTCATCTTTTGATTAAGACTACAACGCCTCAAATTTCACCAAATCAAACAAATTAAACCGTAAAACGACACTCAGCAAATAATCAAATAATTGCCAGAAAGATACATATTGGTTTAGGAATTCAAGCTCTTATTCAAAGTTCGTTAACATGATGCTATCAAGCTAAAGTATCAAAAATCTTACAGTATTCATTCACGAAAAATCTGTCTTGAATTTTCTTAAAGAGTTTGTAGCAAAGTTTCAAAGTACTCAATTCTTTGGCTCTATTACATTTACCACAATTTCCATTTCTGGTTTTCTCCATTTTGCTTAGGGCAATCTAATAATTAAATTTTCCCATATTAATCACATCAAATCTGATTTATTTAATTCGCATTTTGTGCAAATTTTATCGATTCCAGTGTATAATTACATAGATGTGAAGTGCATGAAAAAAGTCATTATTAGTAATAGAGCAACACGCTGAGAACAATATCTGCAAACGCCCAATCAAACACGAAAGCCATTTCTATTGTTGCATCGTTAGAGAGGGGAAAGCAGGCATGTAGCTAGGTGTTGGATGCAAGAAGAGGAATGGGTTTTCGGTTGGGTTTTGAGCGTTTGGGAAAATCTACAGATTTAAATATATTTATCCATATAAGATACATGGAGAAAAGCCATTATTTGTGCCACACATTCGGTTTCATGTTTTCATTCTTTCCGTCTATTAACATTTTGCACCAATTTTCGCACAATCAAATATTCACCAATTGTGGAATCCTAATAATGGATTTCTCGGATCTCTTTCTCTACCTCTGCACTAAATGATCTTAATATTTATATGTGTTCCAAGTGGAATTTGTGGAGGGAATCGAAAAGACTCGGATTACATTGTTTGCAACAAATTTTAATTACCCATTCTTCAAATAAGCTCATAACATGGATAATTGCCGCCTTCTTTCTTTGCAGAAATTCGCCGCGTGATTTCGATTCTCCTCTTCTTCTCCGTTTAAATGATAAAGACACGCACCACACACACAGAAATATACGAGATAATCACCAACTGATTTATTAATGAGATTCGCACAGGAGCACTTAAAATCAATTTTTGCATATCAATTTTTTCTGCCGTTGGTTTTTTATTATCATTTCCATCCACAATAAACTGTCGATTAATTTCACAAAACACACACAAATAATTTAATTATTTACCAGATTACATTTTTTGCATTTTTATCACGATTTAATTAAACTTTTTCCTCCTCATCATACTTTTTGCCCTATATTTTATTCATTTTCTTCTCTACTAGCCATTGGGCTCCTCTTGTAGCGCTGCTTTTTTACTCCTTCTGTTTAATCGTCGTTGTGCTGATTATGTTTACATTGAATCGAGAGACTGAATTCTTAATGGATTAGAAAAAAGGTCAAAACATGGAAATTCACACGTAACGAGAGTTGGATTTTTTACACAAGAACCGCACAATAAATAAATTGTAAAGACGAAAAGAATCACTGGTTATTAAATAGTCCATCACGAATCCAACTTTGTCTGAATACAAATCCCTCTTTTCGCATAATAATTGGCGCAAAACTTTACTCAGAGATGAGAGCAGATGATTTTCTTCGGCACTTCACTATAGAACAACAGATCGGTCGTCGTCTGTCTAATGGCAAATTCAATTAGCCGGGACTGGGGCGTAATTAAATCTGGACTCTCGTTGCGCTAAATAATCCGCACAAAACACAAGAAATGCATCTCAAATTGGAGCTCTTTCTTGCTTTTCATTTTCCTCCTCGTGTTTTTTTAAAGAAGCATTCCTTTAAGGAAATTTCACAGAAATGCACTCATAAATTCGCACAGATTCAATTAATCTCCGCGGAAAACCGAGGTGACGACAAACGGGGGCGATTCATGTCCGTAATTGAACGTTATTAATTTCCTGACTTGTTTAATTTCGGGGCCAAAAACAAACGGAAAGCACTGTCTTTCTTAAAAATCGCCAATGGCTATTTTTGCAATTCACCTCTCGCAATTTAACACAAAACTCACTATAACTCTCCTTTTCGCAATAAATTCATCTCCAAGAGATCATCGTAATTGTGTCTCTTTTATTTTTTAAATTCGTCGCGATAAAGAAATTGGCAGAAAAGCGCGCGAGCAGAAAGACCGTCCACTCGCTGCGACGACGTAAAACTGACTGTTGTTGCTGCTGAAGTTCAGCAGCTGAACACTGGCGACGACGACGACAACCGCTGAACACTGAGGGCTGTGTGGCATGCCAGAGGAGGAAGAATCAAAACAAAGCCGACAAATTATTACACTGATACGAAAACGACATTTGCAAATTCACGCTCTCTCCCCCGCTTTCATTCATGAATTTTCGACGAGAAAGTGTGGGTGGAATTTAACCGGTCCTGGATATATTATTATCCTTCCTCTATCTGTTTTCCGCACACAAATACCACAACAAAAATACGTACCAGAATCCGATGAGGAAAAGCGGAAATTATCCGAGTTTTAAGCGGATCCAAAGTGTCACACAGAATGTTTTATTTAGATGCGACAAAATGCAATACTATCTGTTTATTCAGTCTTTCGCCCGCAAATTCTGCATGAAAATCCGATCCTGAATTTATTTCCAGAATTATTATAATAATCCAACTCCCAGCCAGTTGCTAAATCAGCCAGTCCTCCTCGGAGACATACTCCAAAGACCAATTTATTCAATAAAGAACTGTGTTGTCGAAATTGTCATTGTCCTAAAGCCTCTCGGTGCGAATTGTAATTCAATCTGACTCGATAAATTTGTAGCCATCTGAGAGCGAGCCATCACCATCCCCAGCCCACCCTCGGTCGGTCCTCCAATGTTCCAATCCTCCTCACAAAACTTCATCGTCCCATATCTCGTCTCTCTAGATTATCTCATTATTCGGTTCAGTTCAGTTCTTCATATCAGAATTAGAGATACGTTTTACAAGAATCTCTTTCTCGCTCTGCTTGTATAATAAATTATATGTAAAAGCTTTTTGTCTCGTGGCCGATGTGTTAACGCATCCGGCTGCCTCTTCGGAGTCAAGGGTTCGATCCCTGGGCGGATAGGATTGACTGGGTCCTTTTTCAAACTGGTCTAGGTGCTATTAATTGACTAATAATACACTGAAAACAAATAGTCACCGAAATGTCGCAAAACCCGTTGGTTGAGGTTGCGACCCCCCATGTTCCTTACAGGAATTGAAAGGGAAAAAAATTTTAAAAGCTTTTTGGTAAATATATGTTTCTTATACTTTAATTTCCTTTTTGATTTGTTTTTGGTATAAATTGTATTATTATTTGATTTAAGATCTGATCTTTAAAATATGCATATTTCAAATAAGTAAATGGCCCGATTAAACATATGGACGTCGTTGAATTTCATAAATCCCATACATTAAAAACTAAATAATGAATTATATACATATATAGGGTGTCTTAAAGAAGGCCCGAGTGTTTAATAATGCTTATCGACCCTTGTTTATACAAAATTTTATGTATTTTTAAAATAAATTTACACAAAAATAAAAAAAATAATTGTTTTATTACAAAGTTTGTTGAGCGGCTCTAAATTAAAAATTTGAAATATTTTCCTTCTCTCTCTTACTCATAGCCGCAAGGCGTACTTAAAAAACTTCCAATACTTGGGATTTCAAATAAAAAATCTTTAATACTAGTAAATTACAACTGACCACGATATAAATTTAATGGATTTGTTTTACGAAGGCCACACTTTAATAGTAAAGAATTGATAGGAAGAGAGCTGGGGCGATGTGTGAGGAGGGACGTGTGGTTGTCCACCATACACCTGTTGATATGTTATCGTGAATCACTGCGCATTATGCTTACATGATTTTAGCACTTGAAAATGAGAATTCAAACTAACTTTACATATTACTAACATTAAACCTCTCCCGTAAAACGAATAGACCTATACTGCCATGATGTGCGGTGCAGAATGGCAAATAACACTTTATCATTTCCATCTGAAAGCTTTTCCGATTATTCAAAATAATTACTATATAGGTAGTAATAAGTTAGTTAGGGTCAGAAATAGTGTTAAGCAGGGAGAGCTAGGGCGAATTAAGAGGAAGGGCGTATGGCTGTCAACCATACACCTAATAGGGACACGTTTTTTTTATAGGAATGAGAGCTTTAATCCCCGAGCGGGTTCTTAGCCCACAAACTAATAACCATATGTTTAATTCATGGTAAAATCGCTTAAACTAAAGATAATGAATTAATTACTTTATTTAATATCAGGAAAATATTTTACAAATCAAAATTTTTAATATTGAATATTAATTTAGAATTTGCTATAGAAATTTTAGAGACTAAAATCAACAAACACATGTTCTATTAAAAAGGAAATAAAATTTATTGAAAAAAAACATCTCAATATTAATTAACCTTTATTACCATATAAATAACTATCAAATGAGCATCTGGTTATAATAAACAAAGATGGTTATAATATCGTAAATAAATTACCTAGAAATCCCGTTTCTTGCAATTGTACAATATTTTATCTCCGCCATCAAGATGCTTTATCACGAGCCAGTAGTCACTTATCTTTACAATCTAACCACGTCATGCTTATAAATGTATACGGTAATTGCTAGAAAAAAAAATAACAGATAATGCTCCATTAAAATATTCATAATTATTCCATAAACATTTTTCTAAAAGCAAATAACATCAATAAAGGACATAAAAACCAACCATTATCATTTATCACCCTTTGACATATATTTACTTAGTGCTTATGCGAAACATAAGTAAATTATGTTCATGTAATGTTATTACAACGTATATTTAAACCAATATTTTAAAATGGGTTGAGAATTTAACCAATCGATTACACGATATTTTACAAAATGGTACATAACTGCCTATATGTATAATCAGCAAACAATTTTATTGACTCTAATTATGGACCTATTACTTTTTATTAGCATCATTTACAATTACTGGGGAAAATTTCCGCAAGAAAATGCTTTAGTACAGTATTTTTGAAATTTATATCTGTTTCGAGGAAACATTTTATGGGAAGTTGTTTTCTTAAGTTTGGGAAATCATATTTTCCCAAACTTAAGAAAATTAGAATTAAGAATTAAAAATTAAGAAAATTATTTCCCCTAAAAGATTTATAAATTTAAAAAAATGCCTAAAACCAAATATCTATTTAATACATTAAAATCACTAAATATTAATGGGATTTTCAATTCTAAAAATTGGAACTAAAAGCACTTAAATGTGGCACACCCGGTAGAAGAAACATCAATTTATTATATTTTTACACGGCACAAATACTAGTATAGAACTCAAAATTAAAATTTTGTTTAGACTCAAATTTAAAGAAGATTTACTAGAAAATCAGATAGTTGGCACTATTTTATTGACGTATTTTATATCCTGCTTAAAAACTAAGGAAAAATTTCAAATTGAAAATAAAATGACATTTTAAGATGACGTTTTGTTGTAAATAAATGTATACAAATTGTCAATTCTGTGAATGAAGCAAGTTGGATATTAAGATTTATTTTAAATTTGACTATGAAATTTGAATGAATTTCCAGCCATAAACACATTTCAAACGAATGTTCGAAAAGAGGAAATGGATTTTTGATTTTATTTATTATGGGGCTCTACAAATTTGAATGGAATTCAGTAGACGAAACGGTCTGGTTTCTTCGTCAGGCCAAGGGCTTAATTTTTTAATTTTAGGCAATATTTTTTTTAAAATACTTCTTTGTTTATTTAGAAATATAATTAAATATTTAAAGCTTGCATATATAATAATAAAATAGTTATTATTATTCAAAATATTTTTTAATTGTTATTGCATTGAAAATTAATTTATATGAAGGTTAATTTACAATAGATTTTTTACCATTAAAAAACGATAATATAAAATAATCAAATTTATTATTATAATTTAGGAATATTTAAATAAATCCCTATGATGGTGTGAAGTTTCATTCAATTTGAATTAAATTTCTTTTATTTAATCTGATTTGTTAATAAGAAAACGGCGAAATTCTATATGCAGAATCCACGTCATCATTTGCTCTACATATAGAAATGGCTAGGATTTCTTGGGGGAACTAATATTCCGAAGATGAAGAACTAAATAGATGCGTGTTTGTGTGTGACATTATAATATTTTTCTTATTACTGTTCTTTTATTGTTATTTTGCGCCATAAATTCCATCGCTGAGAGAGGACAAGGACGCACTATATCGTCCATTATCTTATCTTTGCGAATCGTTTGAATTGAAAAATTCGCATTTCTGTTCGTCAACTTTGCCCTCGTCTCTTTATGGACATAATATTGGTTGGTTGATTGATTCCACAATGGTCGATATTTCGACGTAAACATTATTGCTTCTTATCATTAAATACAAATATGTATATAGGAATATTTCGTAATTTCTGCAATGAAAAGTTTTTAGAAAGAGATATTAGGTGGTAAAGATTGAAGTTATACACTAATCTCTTATAACTTAGATTTGTTTTTTTTTTTTCATTATGGATCTTAAACAAAAATGATAGATTAATAACAGTTTTCATTTTATGATACATACCCATTATTGTTTTTTAAACGACTTATAATCGTTGTTTTTATATAGTACCTTAATTAACTTTTAAATGTTCTTTAGCTACGCTCTCTGAGTGGTAATAAATAATAGACCAAGAACTTTTTTAAGAAAAATTTAAAGAAATTTGAATTTAAAATATCTTGAAAATTGTTTGATATATTGCAATTCAAATAATTAATTCGGAGAAAAAATCAAAAATAATAATTTTCTAAAAAAAAACTTTATAAAAAATATGAAAAAATATATACAATTAAAATTTAAAGTTAAAAAATTAAGTTTTTAACTCCTAATTCCACTTTTTACCGATATTTTTAAAAAATATGTATAAGCACTATTTTTATATTTCAAAGCTCTTCAAAGTTAGCGGGCCTTTAGGCACGATTAGGGCTGGCGGGCATGAAATTTTCCCAACCCGACGCATTCCCTAACAAATTTTCAAGATTAATTTAAATATATGTGTATATCTAGTGTTGAGCGCGTCTGGTTGGGAAAAATTTATGTCCGTCAGGCCTGATCGTGCCTAAAGGCCCACTAACTTAGAGAAGCTGTAAAATTTAACTTCTTTTTTTTTTGCTTCTGAAAATTATCTTTATTTATGGTAATTTTCTCAATTCATTAGCAAAATTTGGGCATTACAAGGTTAAGTGGACGTAAAAAGATGTTAACTCATTCATATTATTACTCGTTTATTCAACAACTTCTAATTTCCTAATAGTTTCGGTAACAAAATAATATATATTATATTTCTTTATTTTAAATGGACACTGTTCTGTACAAAA
Organism: Clogmia albipunctata; assembly: GCA_001014945.1. NCBI lineage: Eukaryota > Metazoa > Arthropoda > Insecta > Diptera > Psychodidae > Clogmia > Clogmia albipunctata. The sequence goes on from JXOV01025165.1 coordinate 13,269, forward strand.
CATATATGTCCTGAAAATATATACAATTTATTTAGATTTTTTTTTCCTTAAGACTAACTTATAATCTATACAAGAATCTTAATTTCGTTTGTATAATTTTTGATATTATTGTGTAAAATAAGGATTTTTTTTTAATAAATACTACACTGATATTTCTGTTTCTCCAATAAACTTGATTAAACTTCTAAAATCATTCAGGTTATAATTTTTTAGTTCTATATATTCTAGTCGTTTATAACAAAATAATCATTTATAGTTTTCAGTAATAATCTATCGTATTAGATTTTGATATATTTTTTCATCGCTCTTTGCCTAATTTAAGCGTTTTTTACGTCTCAGACTACACCTTTTTTTTTACTACAATGACAACTTTTTTCATAACAATGTCCATTTAAAATACATGGGTAGTTCTTGACATTGCAATGAAAAAAAAAATGTGCAGTCCACTGTATGATATTTGTAACTAAAACTTTCATTTTTTTAACAAATATTTTTACAAATGACCAACTTTGATCTCAATTTTAGATTTTGATTTAGTAAAATTTTAAAATTAGCGTTAACTGGAATTTTAAAAAGTTATTTAATTGTAGACCTTATTTTCAAATCCTTATATATCTTCACATGAAATAGTCTATTTAATAAAATTAACTATTGGACAATCTGAGAATTGACACACGAGAAATATAAAGAAAAACAATGGGAACAAAATATTTCTATCCCACCTAATAACATTTTGGAAATTGTCACCCAAAGAGGCATTTAAATAAATAGTTGTAATAAGCATACGTGAAACAAAAGTGTCCCGCGAGAAAGTGCAAAATGCCACACGGTGAAACAATGGCCATAATTTTGCGGGCAGAAGTGAATATGAACGACTAGACATCACACCACCATCATCAATCTCATTTTCCGAACAAAATTCGCGAATCGTTGCTGTTGTTGGATGCGTTGCTGATGCCTCATCTCACCCCTCTCTCTCCCTCACCAACCGAACCGTCGTACTTCTTGTTAAACCAGAATTAATGAGTTTCGAAATATTTGCAGTAAAACTGATGCAAGGCGAAGAAGAGTTTGGCGCGCCACTAACTTTATTATTAAATTCTGGTCGACCAAATTAAAAATTCCAATGAATAACGCGTCACATGTGCGAATTAATAATAAAAACCGCTCCTTTGCGGACTACAAAAATTACACTACAAGAGAGCTGCAATTCAGATTTTCTGGCCAAAATTATCCCACGAAAATATTAAGTGTGGGAATTAGTTTTATACTTTTTTCAAATATGAATTAGATAATAATTCTTAAACCCTTACTTATTACATCTTCTGGAGAAAATACTTCCTTCCTACATTTTTATTGTACAATTGTAATATTTTTAAAGCCATGATATGCTGAGGAAACTTTAATTTTTGTTCAAATATTAATAGGTAATTGATACTAGCTTTAAAAGTACAAAAAATATATTTAAAACCAAGGCAAAACCTTTTATAATTTCTAGAAATAATTATAAAATGAATATTTATTAACTTTAATTTGTATTTCTTTTATTAATCTGTTTTAATTATTTATGATTATATTTTATTAATAGTTCTAAGAAGGGTTCATAGAATAACCAAGTCTCAATTCCATGAAGACCCTAAAACTAATTATTCAACCCAATAATAAATCCTTCGCCATCAAGCAGAAACTTTTCGATGTTTTTTCTGTCTGAAATTCATTCAGAAATGTGATACATAAAACATTTTTCGGTTGAATCAGATGATGATCTGTGTGGAGGAGGATAAATGAAACTGATGCACCCATAATTTTATATATTGTCATCCAAACAGACGTTCATGATTTGCCAAATTAAACGGACGCGTGGCTTTTTGGCCCACCGCCAATTCTCTCTTCCTCTCCCGCCAATTTGCCAGCAAAAATATTCAAATACAAATCGAATAATAATTCGAAACGGAAAAAATAGCTCTAATTGTTATTTATACAACTGTGGCCTGAGGATAAACCACATCCCGACACTGTCTCACCCAAACAAATATTAGACTAATTATTTTCCAAGAATAATGTGTGTCCCATTAAAGATGGGAGCTTCATTTCTCTGATATTTTTGTATTTTGGTTTTTTTTTCAAATTTTCAAAATTATTTTATTTTGATTGATCAAAACCCCCCAAAAAATATTACAAATTTAGGCACGGAAATATTTTTAGTAAAAAATTATAGCACTAGTAATTAGCAAACATTTAATGTTATAATTATTTTCAGTTCATATAAATTGCAAATTAAGGACAAAATTATTAATTTCAATTTAAAAAACTATATTTTAAACCAAAACTGAACAAATAAAAAATGCATATCATTTTAAACTTATTTTGAAACACACTTTTAATTGCAGTATTTTAGTGCAATTCCGTTACGTAAAAATCTCAATTAGCGTGCGGCCAAGTAACACTTTTCCGCCCTAGTTGCAATTTGGCAGTGTTATTCAAAACACATCTCTTGTTGCTATTTATGATTAACACTTTTTTAAATAACAACAAAATGCATTTTATATAGTAAATTAAAATAGCAATTATAACACAAAAAATAAGGAACATCTCAGATTTTAAATTGGTTTTAGCGATTTTTACAGAAATTTCACAAAACAGAGTATGGAAATTGTATATTGCCGATTTCGTTCAAATATCAAAACTTTAAACTCGAGCGGTAAAGTACTCGATTACCAACCGTGGAAAACAATTATTAAATTTGATTCAAATTTTAAGAATGGCCATTGGTAGACTGATTCTTCATGAAGTTAAATAATTCTTTAGAAACATTTTTAGTTTATTCCATTCTAAAACAATACAAAGTTAAATTAAGATATAAAAAATTAATTTTCCAGAAATGAAATAAAAAATAATTTAAGACATAATGAAAATAGACCATTCTACGTTATTTCACAAACTGTTTTCTTAATTATTAACTAATACCATTAATAGTTAATTTATGAAATTGAACGTTTCCTGACTAAAATCAAAGCGCCAAATTTAAAGGGGACACGTATTAATCCATTGAAATGCGCAGAGATTATCAATTATTTCGCTCATTGCCTTGTTAACGCCACCACAGCGCCATGTAATTTTTAGCAATTATCTTAGAACATCTCGTCATTAAATTGGGGAAATTCTCTATTTATAAATAAACGTAACAAATGATTGAGTAAAACAGCTCAAGCCTTCTAATCTTCATTGTTGTTGGTTCAGTTGAGACCAGGACTCTAAAAATAAATTACAATTACAAAGGCAGTAAATTTTAAACGAAGTATTAGAAAGTTATGATTCACATTTAAAAGATTGATTCTATTTATATAATGGACGATATTATTTTCTTTTATGAAAAACCGTTAGGAAAAAAAAATAATAAATTAAAAACTTTATACTTTAATTGTTAATAAGAAAATAATAAAACACTAAATCAAAAGAAAATATTTCAATTTATTTACAGAACCATTTAACAAGGTTCATTTGTATTACTTTAAAGCACTAGTTATTCATTAATTGAATCAGTAATCGAATTTTTAATAAAATATTTACAATTGAGTTTTATATTTAATCGCTCACTTCTACTTTATTATAAGTAAAACTATACTTTGATGTCTCTTGCATGTACACAGGAGTTTACAGTGTTTAGAGTGAGTCATTCCTAATTTTTTAATTATTTTTTTTTGGAAAAAGAGTTATTTTATGTACGCACAAAAAACTATATTTGCAAAAATATCATACCGAAACGTGTTAAGTGTGAGCTACCCCTAATAAAATTCTATTAAACAATGCAATGTTAAAAGAAGTACTTTTCCGAAACGGTTGACCAAATTTTATTGACATGGGCATGTAGGGATAGCCGGTTTAAAAGTTAAATTACCAAAAAAATTACAGTTATAATTATTAAGTGTGAGCTACAACTAATAAATTATTTTGCACAATAAATCAGTAAAGCCAAATTTCTCTGAAACGATTTAGATGTTTTTTTTCGAAAATTTTGTGGGAATATGGGGAAGGGATGCCTTAATATTTTGTTTTATATTTTATACCCTTAAGAGTGAGTCACACCTAATTAAAAAAAATATAAACACTGTTTTGAATGTGATGTGCCGATAGCAAGTGGTACTGTTATTTTATTGGGAAACAAACTTCATTCTAATTTAAATAAAAAGAAATTTTAATTTCAATCCATGATTCTTTTATTATCACAATAGTTCATTTCCTTTTATATTTTCATCGCCACAGAGTTATAAAGTTAACTACAAAAATGTTTTCTAAAAATAATGAAAATGGCAAGACGACGTTTGCTGGGTAAGTTAATTTAAATAAAAAATTAATTGGCACAAAAACAGCTGGTTTCATACCATTTAAATTTAAACATTTCAATAAAACATTCAAAACATCGATACTACAGTTAAACCATACACAACGAAACGGAATTGTATATAAATTTTTGGATTTCTTTAACTGAGTTCACACTTAAACAATAAAAAAGAAGCACTAGTGCTCTACGTTAATGTTTTGATTTAATTATCTGATTGTTTCAATAAAAGATTGATTTCTAATACATATATTTATATAATGTCATCTCTAGAAATTTAATTTCAATACTTTAACTGATTGTTGTTTCAATTATCCATGGTTCAATTAAATGGCTTCTAATGTATATTATTCCATTTTCGTACAAGTTTTATTTTGAATAAAATAATACCTATTCCAACTTTAATTTACACCGTCCTGTATTTTCTTCATTTCGCACACTTTTTAAGTTATTTACTTAACTACCTCTCTTTTGAAGTTTATTATTATACATATTATATTGATTATTATACGACTTCAAAAATAGTACAGTAGTCCGTTCAACTGTATAACTGAGTAAGAAATCACCGTCCTAAAAATATCCAATCATAAAACCAAAAACCCATTAGTGATTTAGTATGTGAATTAATTGTCAAATAATAAAAAGTGTAATTAACTACGAAAACTATAAAATGAGTAAGAATCTCATTAGAAAGAACTATTGATTTTCTACCTACCTAATTAGTTAACGACACTGAATCCCTCAAATTATGGCATTTTGTGTTCTTTACCTAATGGAAATAAAGCAGAAATAATAATTTGTGGTTTTTTAAGTATTCCATCACACAATATTTTGATTGTTCAACTTGAGACTGTCAAACTGCCTTGAATTTATTCACCTTATTGTGTTGACTGAATATTCCCATGTTAATTATTTGGGTCGGTTTCTCAACCTGCAAATAAGATTATGATTTTATTTCTAATTTGGTTCATAAAAGCATATGCTTTCAAAAAGCTATGACCTTTTCAGTCTGTACAATTATGAAAATATAACATTTCGTCCCAATTTATGAATAGAATGGCATTAAAAATTGAATACATTTATTTGTGATTGGCTAATTTGGGTGCATTGAAAAGCGATTCGATATATTATTTGGATATTTTTATACTTTTTTGCTACAGTCAAGTTTTTCTGATCAAAAATTATTTTGGAGAAGAATAGATATTCAATTTTTACAAAGAACTAAATTGGGAACATCATGTTAATCTTTTTATTATTGGGCAGTTTTACAATAAATAAATAATAATTTTTTACCATCTTTCCAATGATTAAAAATACGATAATAAAAGCGACAATTTCTTATCTCCGTCCTCTCGTCGAGAAGTGCTCTCGTCAATTCTTTATAAAATTTATTTCGTTTACTTTTGAGTACTTTGTATTCAATAAATTGGTATTAGTTCAATATGTTCAATGTTGCCTGCTCTCCGCCAAATTTTAAATCAAAATAAATTTAATATTTAATATATGGTCAAGTGGTTAGCACCCTTGACTGCGTCCTCAGAGGGCGTGCGATCAAAACCGGGGCGAACATTTTTTTCAGCGCGAAAAAAAGTTTTTCATTTGCGAAATAATATTCCTAGTGAATTATAAGTACTTTCTCAAAAATATAAATAAAATTGACGGATTGGTTTCACTGGATCCACTTACAGCCGGTCTAGATGCTTTTAATTAACTACTAATTCACTAAAAAACATATATGATAGCCACGATAAGCCTAACACCCGTTGGTTAAAATTGAGACTACCCCAAGTTCCATACANTACTTTCTCAAAAATATAAATAAAATTGACGGATTGGTTTCACTGGATCCACTTACAGCCGGTCTAGATGCTTTTAATTAACTACTAATTCACTAAAAAACATATATGATAGCCACGATAAGCCTAACACCCGTTGGTTAAAATTGAGACTACCCCAAGTTCCATACAGGGCCGTGGTCCTATAAGCTCGC
>JXOV01025170.1:0-55795 GCA_001014945.1 Clogmia albipunctata
TTGAATGAAATGCATAGAATGGAAGAGATAATATATAAGAATAAAATTCTTGCATTGTTTTATTTACCTTATACCTCGTAGCCCATGTGGTAACGCATCTGGCTGCCTCTTCGCAGTCAAGGGTTCGATCCCTGGGCGATTAGGATTGACTGGGTCCTTTTTCANCATCTGGTCTAGGTGTTATTAATTAAAACTGAAAACAAATAGTCACCGAACCGTCGAAAGCCCGTTGATTGAGGATGTTCCTTACAGAAATTGAAAGGGAAAATTTATTTACCTTATTATTTTAGTCGTAATACCTTATAATTATAATTTTTTATACATTTTCGGCTTAAAATATTCTTTCATTGTAAAGTTTATTATCAAATTTTCAGAAGTATAGCTAATCCTAGTCTGGATTTATAGATAAATAACTTAGAGAAACTTTTACCTGTATTCACTAATTATTATACATAGTATAAAATTACTATTAAAGTAAATAAATTCGTTATTTTGATTTATATAAATAGACAACATATGTATATAACTATTGGAGTAATTTGTGAAAACCACATTACAATAGAGGATATTATTTTGGTGCACGATAGAAATTGACCCTCTCAACGTGTAAAGTTTCATGTGGGACAATCTAATATATAGATTATGTAAACGATGATTTGCAATACCTTTTGGACAGTTCATAAAGTTGTTTTATGTTTTGAAAAACCAATAATAAGAAACAGCAAAATCCTAATACAGCCCTGTTTAAATTGAGAAAGAGAGTTAAAGATCTAAAAATAGTCCGGAAAACTCATTCAATTTTCCCATTGCCTCAGTTGAGATCGGGATTTGCTTGCATCGGGAATAAATTTTAAAATAGCGGTTTAATGACAAAAGTTGTGCAAAACTATAGTTTTAGATAATAGAAATCTATTAGTGCTATTGAAAAAGTGATATTACTTCTATCCCGGTAGTAAAAACTCAATTGTGAATCTGCGGTGGCTATAAATTCATATTTTTAGAAATTCAATTTGAGATCGCACTAAAATTCGAGAGAAAGAAAAATCCAATTTTAAAGATCGTAATCGCGATCTTCTTGTGGGGGAATCTAAATATTTCTTAAAGAGCCTGTAAATGTGTGGTGGAACCCTTGTCCAATGGCAACGGCCAGTGCAATCTGTTCTCGATCATCATTATAATACAAGTGGTACAACAAAAATTTGACTAGACGAACAAACATTTTTTTGATCATACTCGCCAAAGAGAGTGAAAATCCTAAGCCGTGCAATACTATAATTGCGACGGACGGCAAATCTTTGTCGGTATGGCATCATGCCCAGAATAAACAGAACAACCACTTGGCTTTGTGGGATCTATAATTTGCTGCTAGACAGAGAGCTATGACACTTTACGAACACAATAATTGAATCGCTGAAATTCCTGAAAAACCTGTGAACGCATTTTAGCGCGATGAACGTTAGTAGGCGGAATATTGGCCACATCCACCGAGTCCGCGAATTTGAACTAGAAAAGGTATATGGGAAAATTCCCAGAGAACTCTGTTTATTTACCCATTTCTAGTGTTTGGCGGTTTTGTCTGTTTAATTTTTTTAACTTAATCTGAACCGGTTGCTGATCGTGCTTCAAGAAATCTCCATTTATCCACGACTTCCTGCATTTCCAAGTAGAAGTGTCTCAATTACCTTTAGAGTTAAAAATTTTTCGATAAACAACTGATTTATAGTTATAAATTTAATTCTACTATAATATTCAATTTTATCGAAAAAAATTAATTAGAATATTTTTTCAATAAAATATAATAATTCTGTGATGATCGATTAAAGCTTTGAATACGAGTAGTCTGACAAAATGAAAAAAGAAATCCTTTATGCTATATGAAAATACATTACTCAAATATTCAGATAATACCTTAATAATAAATTAACACTTTAATTTAATTATTCTTTTCATTAGGAATTGAATAAAATACATTTAATTATTCACATGATTATAATTTTTTTTCTTTCCTTTTCTAATTTTAAAAAGTATATTTAAATTATTTTTTTTATAAATTATTAAAAATAAATAAATATTCTTTTAAAAATAGTAATATATTATACATATTTGTATTAGTATTCATTTTTTAAACATAAAAAACTTTATTAACCGAAATTTTTGTCAATTTTCATTTATATATATGTCAATATAAATGAAAATTGACAAAATATCAAGCTAAGACAGTTTTTGAAATTGTATATGGATTTTTTATGAATTAAAATGATGATTAATCGCTTATGGCATTGTTGGTTTCTACGGATTCATATTCTTGGTATTAGTATTTATTCAAAAAGTATATAATTCAAATATATATGAAAAGTAAATATCTTATAATTAATGATTTTTATATACATAAAAAATGTTTAGATATTGTTTTCGATATTCTGATGTTATTCAGAAAAGCTACAATGAGCTAATCACTTATTCATATGAACAATGCCGAAATACAGACAAGCCTGCTCCAATTGCCTTCTATGTTTCCTTGTTGAATAAAAATATAAGTATTCTGTATCACACTGATTACATTTAAAAAAGGATTAATTTCTTAAATTAGCCTACAAATTTACCCAATAATTTATAGGCTCCGTAGTTTTGATTGAGGAACTGATTCTTGAGCTTCTGAATCAATTAAGTTCTAAACGGCTTTAAAACGAAATAGGTTTTTTTTATTTAATATTAGTTATATCCAATCTATAATGTTAAATTCATATTTTTAAATTTTATAAAAATCAAGTACAATAAAATAATACATAATTAGTTCAGTTCAATCTAATGTATTTATACATTATTTAAAAATATTATATATCTTATGTTGTACCTACACGTAGTTGTATTATAACTACCTACATAATTTTTAGGTTGAATTTTAAAAATATATTTTTTAGATTAAGAACAATAAAATGGAAGAAATGAAAGCCAGATAGTAATTATATAGGAGTTCAATAATATGGAATTACGTACCAGAGTACTGAGCCTCGGCTTTTCGAATCTGTGTAATTAATTCGGATTCGGTTGATCGGTTCTGAATGAAAACAAAGCCAACAAACGCATCAATTATTTTATATACGAGGATCCAGTCGCGAATAAAGATTTGTTTTCAATTACAAATTTAGGTCAGCTTGGCGGACGAGTTCGACATTTTGCAAATTGTAGGTGAAGGATGGTTCGGCAAAATTCTACTGGTCGAACACCGTGGTTCGGATACGGAAATGGTCTTAAAGGCCTTGCCCAAGCCCTATGTCTCCCTAAGGGACTTTTATCGAGAGTTTCACTACGGTCTTCATCTGGGCGTGCATCGAAATATCGTCACCACTTACGATGTGGCCTTCGAAACGGCCGGGTTCTATGTCTTCACCCAGGAATACGCTCCGCTTGGCGATCTCACCTCAAACGTGTCAGACAGCGGAATTGGAGAGCTTCACACGAAAAAAGTGGCGAAACAAATCGCATCCGCTCTCGACTTTATTCACTCAAAAGATATTGTGCACAGAGATGTGAAACTAGACAATGTTCTTGTGTTCAAGTCCGATTTCTCCAGAGTTAAGTTGTGTGATTTTGGTGAATCTCGACGGTTCAACACCAATGTCCAGAGGCGAAATGAATGGCTGGCTTATAGCCCACCAGAAGTTCTTGCGGTTCCCACAGATGCAAATTACAGGTAAATTTTTAACAATCGAAATTATATAAAGTGCTAGAGAATTTTCATTAACAGTATTAATAGAATTATTATCATTATTGAATGTTACTTTAAAACCATATAACATAAAATAATATATCTAAATATTTCATTTCTCTTTCTTTTCATCGAAATTTGTATTTTCAATTTAACAGCATAAACAAAAGTTTCTAAAGATAGACCCATTTTGTTCGTAAAGTTTAATGGTTTTCTCTCAAATTTTACATTTTTTATCTCATAATCAATAAAAATTAATTTTAATGAATCCCAGATTTTATGACTTAAGCTACTTAAGATAAACGGTACAGTTGTATTCTAATGTCCCCGGGCCTCTAGTTATTTTGTAAATATTTTCGTATCCGTATAATACTACAATGGTATATTGGTAGGCTGGGCACAGAACCCGATCGGGATTAAGGCTCTTATTTACATTTAATATATATGAATAAAATAATTGTCCAGATGCACGGAAACGTGTCATTAGGTTTATGGTGGACAGCCATACGTTCTTGACAAGGATTATGATAGGATAGGATAAGATAAAAGTATTTATTAGACCCCCATTCAGCACCGCTCATTAGGGAAGTATAGGTTTGGAGACTTTAGAGGAAAGATTTGTTGTTAGTTATAAGTACAATTAGTTTGAGTTGTCAGCTAATTTCGGGCTACACAAATTATGTAATATTGATTTGAAACCAAGTGTTAGTAAGGCTTATAATTTTGCTTACTCATTAGTTAAAGGCAAATTTGAATTTTGTTAGAAAAAAAATAGGAGGAAAAATATGTTATTAAATCTACAAACACATTTTTCTGTAAAAATTTAGAAGCCATTTTTACCACAAAACTTCATATTTGGTTAATCTACATAGACTGTGCCAAGCCACAGCAATTACTTCAAATATTTCAAAAATCAGTTTTTTGTGTATTTTGAAGAGGATTGTCAAAAAAAAACTCGTCTTGTGGCTCGTACTTCAAACTTGTTTCCTCGTTAAAAAGTCTGATTATACATCCTTGTATCCAAAATTATATTCGTACTAGTCGAGTTTCCGAAAGAATGAGCGATAAATGTATTTTCCTTTCAAAATTCATCATCTCTATGAAATTTTTAGATTTATTAAATGTAAAATCTATTTATTGTATTTGAAAGTCCTTAAATTTAGACAATTACTTTACCTGTTGGATTATATAAAAAATTATAAAATTTAAGAGAAGAAATAGGTTTTCTAATATTGTAAATCACAAAACTTCTGCTTTCAATACCATATTTCTATTTTCGCCATATGCCAAATGTTTAGTAACCCCAATGAAAAGCAATTAATAAAGAAAGTTTAATTTGCCAAATGTATATAATAAAAAACACACACGACATTTAGAAACAAAAAAGATAAATTATTATTTTGTTCTTAAATTCAGAACTGACCCATCCCACGACATATGGCAATTCGCAATCGTTACCTTTGTCTGTTTGACTGGATGCTTACCTTGGCAACGAGCTGCCAACGATGATCCTCGATATGTTAGGTAAGTTTCAATATTATTCTTTAAACCATTCAGAAGAAAGAAAAAAAACTTTCACCAATTTTAATTTTAGATATTCGCAATGGCAACAATCTTCCCTCACTTTTCCTATCAAAAGACAGCCAAAGCTATTCAAATTGGTCTCATCCAGGGGCTGTAAGATGTTTAAGAAATTCCTTGAGCCACGTCCTTTACGCAGACCGAGGAATTTCCAGGAGTTGAACAAATTCATGGACGATCGTTGGTTGGCGAAAGGAGCAGAGAAGGATATGGCAGAGAACGAGCCCGATGAGCTCTGTCCGTCTATGTACTCTTTCCATAGCAGTCCCGAGGAGAAGAATAAACTGCTCTATGAATTGGCTCAAGCTGGTATTGAAACTACAGTGGATCGTGTGGCCAAAAAGACAAGAATTCGGGATTGGATTGAAGCCTCAGTCATTGCTGAAGAGGATGAAGAAGACGATTCTAGTTCAACAACTCCTTCTTCTTCTGTATCTAGAGCACCTGTTGCTGGGCATATCAGTTCTATTCGAGCTGAAGAACAAAAAGCAATTATTAACACAACAATCAAAGATGCTTCAAGGAAACATATCGATCCTCGTACAGGACAAATTCAATTAGGACCAAGCGAAATGGTGCAACCTGTTCCAGAAGTAGACACAACAAGGTCCAATTCCAGTGCAGACAGCGGTGGCGCCAATGGACAAGATCAGGAAGTCATTAATCAGAATAGAAAGCCATTCCTCGACAAAGACAAACCAATTCAGACAATGGTCAATGCAAAAATGGAATTTCCCGTGCACAAAGGCAATGGGAACGACAATGGTATTCGGTATTATAATGAAGCTTATGACTACTCATCACAGTCAGTGGCAGAATCAATGAACAAAGCTAACGGGCAATTGAAAGATAAGAATTCTACTTTCTTTAATCCATTTAAAAAGGCACCTTCAACTACTGCTCCTCCTATGACAAAAAATGTAAATCCTAGGAAAATTGACAGTGGCTATGGATCTGCAGAAAAGATGCCCTCCAATAAAATGCTGAATGTTCCAGGAATGGAAATAAAATCTAACTCTGATTCTGGATCATTGGACAACAATAATTCTTTGTCATCAAAAGATCATAGTCCTTTTGATGATTCCGACAGCCCTCGAGGATCAATCGGATTTGTTAACTTTGCGGGCGGGTCCAGTCGGAAAGACACCCCTTATGATATTGTGAAACCAGTCAAAAAATAAATAATCAAACACATTATTAAATAATCATATACATTTTATACGAAAATAAATTATGGTTATTATTTACAAAGTATTTATAAATAATGTATAAAACAGTAGTCTGACTTGGTCAGGTTTACACTAGTTGTACAAATAAACACAGCTAGAGACAGGATGAGCAGTTCTTTCCAAGAAATGACTAAGAAATAGAACACTTACAAAAATAATTGAATTATTTCTATAAATTTAGTTGATTATAAAAAATATAGCTTCTATCACTTCTTGGAAAGACCGCTTTATTCAGATTTGAGATCAAAGGTATTAAATAGGAAGCTTTGTTTTGCATCACGAAATTTGTTTTTCGCAATTTTCTACGTTGCGTTTTCGCCTTGTCTCTCTATCAACTCCTAATAAATCCCTTCGATTCGTATCACCTCCGTCTTTCTCTTTTGGTTCTTCCTCTTTAACCACATCCACGGGTTCTTGAGGAAGTTTTTCTGGAACTTTGACATTATCCACTTCTTCTGCAGGCTGTTCCTTCTCTTTATTTGGAGATTCTATTTCTTTCGCCTTTTCTTCTGGCTGTGCTTCTTTGGCAAGGCTTTCATTTTCTTTATTGTCGTTAAGTTTAGTTTCAACAGGTAATTTAGACTCTGGTTCAGGTAAAGTTTCATTCTTAGGAATAGAAATATTGTATAAAATTGGAATGGGCAGAGCTTTAATAGGAATTTTCTTGGAATCATTATTAGAACTCTCTGCTTTTGTCTCTTTCAAATCAATTTTCTCAACAATTTGTTCTAGTTTTTCTAGAACTAATTTTTGAGTTTCTTCATTGTGCCTCTTTATCTCATCAACAACGGCATTGATTTCCTCTTTAATAATTTCCTTTTTGTCCATTTCTTCTTGTTTAATTTCCTCTTCCTCCTTTTTAATAGCATCTTTATTTAAATCCTTCTTTGGATCTTCAACAATTTCAGGCGGTTTATCTTCTATTTGTTTTACCACATCTATAACTTTTTCTAAAATCTGCGCTGTAGCATTTTCTTTCGCTTTAGCATTAATTTTAGCGATCTTTTCTTTTGTTTTATCGAAATTACCAATCTTCTTCTCCTCTTTAGGTGGAATGATCTTTTCGGGAATTATTTCTTTATTTTCTTCTACAGCTTTAATACTTTTCTCTGAAGCCATTTCCAAATTTTCTTGAACAGGAACTTTCGGAACTACTTCAGACAAATGACGATGTGTATGCGTGCCAGAGGTCTTCTCGTCTATCGCAGACAAATTGGCATATGTTCCAAGAACCATTAAACAGAATCCAAAAACGATTAAAAACTTTGCCAAACTCTTTTCTGATGAATCCTTCTTCGACACTTTGGTGAAGCACATTGAAGGAAAAATAATACAAATGGCGACCCCAATCGTTGATCCCACCAGTCCGATTACCAGCTCAATGGACGGAATGTAAATTCCCACAATCAAAGCGGCCACCACAATTGCAACAGTTATAAAACGGAACTTCAATTCCGGAATAAATTGGGTACTTTCGACGTGACCGTGGCGATACAGCAGGGAATACAAACTGGCTCTGCAGGGAAATATCACCAAAGGAAAACTGAATGCAACCGACAGCACAAACCCGATTTTTATTATGTCACTCGACATGGACTGTGTCAGATTCATAAGAATATTACCTGAAAAAAAGAAGAACATATTGGTTAATATAAAGTGTTATGTAAATAATTTAAATCAAGAGACAATTTGATAATATAACGTAAAAAAGTTAAAGCAAATAATGAAAAAAATATAAATAATTTGGATGGTCTGGTATTTATTAATTTGTAAAGAAATGTCCTTTTAATAAATTTAGGTAATAAAATAACAATTTTTGATTATCAATATTTTCAGAAATCAATACAAATGGCGTAGAAATATGCATAATACAACAGTACAACATGATTCATTTAAACGTTTTTGAATTTCTAAATTGTTTAAAAAGATTTAACCAAAACAATAATATTATTTAAATGAAATTTACACTCGTGAAAGTTGAATGTGCTAATATGGTACTTAACAACAACTGAGAAGCTGACATGTTTGAAACTTACATCTGTTAAATATTAAGTGAGAATATTATTGAATATACTTTCCAATTTCTAATTATTTGTTTAATTGGTAAATAAATAGTCCAATTAGTTAGCCAGAACTAATAATATTATCTCATACCATCTAATATGATTTTACATTCAACAACAACAAAGTTATAGCTCAGTTGCGTTACGGTTATAAAAATTTTCATAAATAGGTCATTAAATTTAATTATAATAAATTAACATACCAGAAAACTCGACTGTACAAAACGCCACATATCCAAAGAAGCCGACCAGAATATAGGAAATAGTACAAATCCACGTGGCTGATTTCACAGTATTGTTCATTCGGTCTAAGGAGGCTCCCGGCATGGATTCGGATACTTCAAAAAGTTGCCTAAAATTTAATTTGAGATTAATTCTAATCTTCTCTATTGCAATTTTTTATATTTACATTTGACATGATAGAGCCATGCTAAAAATAGGAAGGCATTGAAGAACGCCGGCTGGCTCCCACCATTTGACGTAGTCGAACCATTCCCCGGATTTAATCTGAACTTTAGATTCGCCGATAATTTTCAATACAAAACAGATATAAAAGCCGATAGAAATGGTACAAACGGCAGATAAACTGTCTATATTTCTGAGAAGACCAAGTGGGATGACACAAATAACGGTCATAAATACCATGACCCAAAATCTAAGAGAATCAGATTCTGCAAACGTTAGCATTTTGCTGATAATTTGCGGTCCCAAGTCTCCCATAACCACATAATACCCGACACAGGTCCCAAACAGATAACCTATTATACATAGTTCCACTATTAACTTGCCGGATGACCCAAATGCTTGAAAGGCTGTAAAAAGCAAATAACATTTTGTAATCCATCAATTTCAAGGTCAAAAAGTCGGTTTCTTACCAAGAAATTCTATGTTTTTCCGACGTGTCAAAATGGACGACTTGAGGAGGTAATGGCACGAGACTCTAGTTATCAGGTTGCTGATCAGGAGCAGGATAATGGACAGTAGAATCCCGCACTTAAAGGAAAATATAATAAAAACGAATTTGATGACGTTTTAAATAACATCTTCCCAATGATACTCACTTTTTGGAAGCAAAAGGGCATAGCCAGGATGCCCACCCCTATAATACTATTTGCTAGAGTCACTACATTTGTGTTTTCTGTTCCCATTTCGCAAAAAACATTCAGAACGGAGCTTTGTTTACAAAAACGAATAATTGGTTTGACAGTTCTGTGACAGTTAATCGGTTTGGCAACGTCGCTCTGTTTACGTTTTACTACTGGAATTTCGTATAAAAAGATATCATATACGAGTCAAATTTATACCAAATCCAAACAATAATAAAGAATTTTAAACTGATGAAAAACGCAGGGTTTTGCCCGAGAAGAAACGGAAGCACACGCTATTAAAGGTAACAAGAAAGATGAAACACCTCCGTTTCACTCAGCTCTGGCAGGAATTAAGTCCAAATTGAGCAATTGAACATTTTGTTGTGTTTTGTGTACAACTTTTTGTTTATTATATTTCCTTTTGGTTGTTTGTCTTTTGAAGGCTCTATAGATTGTGCACTGATACTAGGACGATTGAACGCCAAAAAAGAGGAGTTTTGTGCTGTTTTCTGGTATTACAAAAAGAGCTCCAGGAAAAGATAGAAACACTATTCAAATCAATCATCGCCAGACTAGCGTCCCCCCTGATGTCTTTCAGTTTAAGAGGATTAATTGTTGAAATTAGGCATTTTAATTGAAATGGAGGTGATAAAAAATGATTCTGTGGCCGAAATCATTGAGCTAGATGTTCAGTCCTTGTGTCGTTTGTGTGGAAGCATGAATGTGAATTTGTTACCAATATTCGATCAAACGAATAGCAACGATATTCCCAGCAAAATAGTGGACTACCTAGGCTTTTCTGTGGATGCCAATGACCCCCTTCCACACCATGTTTGCATCCACTGTACCATCAGCTTGCTAACATGGCATTCATTCTATCAAAGTTGCTCGAAAACCAATATTAAATTCCAGCAAATGCTTGTGAATGATTCAGTGGAACAAAAGATTGATTTCAGTCAGAATGAAGCAGTTCAATTACTTGAAGAAGAAGAGTTCTGCCAAGAATTAGAAGAACCCGAAAAAGACTTGATAGAACAGGAGAATATTGAATATTTCAATCAAGAAGAAGAGGAAATGCCAGAAAACCACGACATGCCCGTAGAAGAGGACCAGGTATTAGACAACGAAGAGGACCTATTGGTGACTAAGGACGATTTACCCATAGAGTCAGAACCGGAGCCAGAAAATAATGAGGAAGAAAAGAAAACTCGTACCAAACGAAAGCTTCCAAGGTAATTAACTTAATTTTAAGATATTGTATATAAATCAGAGCACTGCAACGAGAAGAATTTTGCCTAATATTCAGAGTTCAAGAAAGGAGTCGAGTAGACGAAAATCGTACCGGCGAGCCGTCAATTTTATAGTTTTTTCTCCGATAATTCTACTCGTTACCTTTATTGAAACGATTTTGGTCAAATCGAGATTTCGCTGCAGTGCTCTGATACAAATTTAAGTTACCATTTAATAATATGTAGTTTTGGAGTATTAAGTAATTTAGGATAAACGATTCTCTAAAGTTGATTTTCAAAGATATTTTAATTTACTTAATAGAAATTATTCCTCATTTTCCAGTAACACTGAGAATCGAATAAAACTAACACAATATTTTTCTATTCTCTTTCAGATATGAGGATTCTCAGTGTTCGGAAGATGAGGATGAAAAATATGAATCGGATTTTGATAAAGAAAAAGATTTAAGCATGAGTTCAGAAGCAAACAATATTTTAGATTCAAACGCTAGCACTTCTTTTGCAAATAAGTCTAAGGAATGGTATAGCGGATTGTTTGTTAGAAGAAACGGATATTATCACTGTCCTTTTTGCAAGAATAAAGAGTCCAAGAAATCGTCCTTCATAGACCACATGGTCAATGATCATAATTATGACAAAAAATTCATCCACGAAATTCAGACAGGAATCCAGATTGATTACGACCTTTTGGAGAGGGTCAAAGTGACTGATGGAGATAATGGGAATATTTCTTATAAATGCCCAGAATGTCAGAAACTAATTAAATCCGCTTATACTTTTTCCTGGCATATGTTAATTCACACCGGTGAAAAACTATTTCAATGTTCACTTTGTGACAAGAGTTTTCGAATTTACCACGGTTTGGCGAGGCATTTAAAGGAAACGCATGATCAAGTGAAAGATGAAGAGTGTGATATTTGCTTTCGTAAATTTGCGAATCGTAGAAATCTTACGGAACATCGATATATTCACACTGGCGAAAGAAATTACAAATGCGATATTTGTGGAAAGCGCTTCACTCAAAGTGCCTCACTTTTTGTCCATAAACGCAGCCATCAAACCACATTCCCTTTCCACTGTACACATTGTTCTAAAGGTTTTCGATCTAAAGCTCATTTAGAAAAACACATTACAGTTCACACGGGAGAGAAACGATTCGAATGTGATATTTGTTTTAAAAGATTCAGTGTTAAGTATGATATGACCAAACACCGCTCAGTTCATACAGAGGACAAACCTTTTGAGTGTACAGAATGTGAATGGAAATTTAAACAGAAGAGATATCTATTAAGACATATTAAATTACATCATCCTGTAAAAAAGGAAAATAAATGATCAAATGTTTTATATACCACTGTTTTATTGCCTTTGAATTTGAAATTTCAGTCTCATATTCAAAACTGAATAAATTGTTAATATTTTAAATTCTCTAAAACTTTTACAGACTTTTTAAAGGGGACAAAAAGAAGCGTCGCCGAATTCCATTGACAATGCACGGATGCCAGTTTTGTGATGAACTCGTTTCGTTTTTCGCAACTCAGGAAGAGCTGAATGATCATTTAAGATCTGACCACAGAGACAAGGTTTTCGAGTGCGAAATGTGTGAATTGTTGGTTGATATACAGCAATTGATGGAGCACATGTTAGACCATGCGAGAGAGGCGGAGGAAACCTTAGAAGAGGAAGTGCTGGAGACGGTAAAGACCAGTTGCGGAAAGTACAAATGCAATCAATGTGATAAATCCTATGCACACCGAAGTGGCTACTACGTTCATCTCAATAAAGTCCACAAGACTCAGGAACAGTATCAGTTCCCGTGCCCAAACTGTCCAAAAACGTTCTCCTATAAATGGGTTCTTAACGAACACATTAAAAATATTCACAATCGGATTAGAGACCACAACTGTGATCAGTGTAAGAGCACGTTTAAAACCAATTCGTCACTTTACATTCACAAAAAGCTTATCCATAATCCCAAGTATTCATTTTGTTGCAATTTATGTGATCAGAAATTTAAACTGCAACACGAACTTCATCGACATACTAAAACAAAGCACCTGAACAGAAAGGAGTTTGTCTGCAAAACGTGTGGCAAAGCGTTCAATTTACTCAATCATTTGACAAAGCATATGAAGACTCATTCGGCTGTGGACTCTTTTAAATGTGATCTATGTAGTTATAAGACGAAACAGAAACGATATCTTGTTTGTCACATAAAAAGACTCCATTAATTTTGTGTTATTTAATTATTTTCTTTGAACGTTGTATGATTTTAAAACTTGAAACAAATGTTAAATGCATTAATTATATTGTATTATTTCTTATGTAAATAAAAGCGGTTTTATTGAAATATGAAGTTATATATCCTAGATATCTACGATAGAATATTGTCTTAGTTTGACATTGTAGTCACTATCATGAGAAACTTACCAACTGAAACTGAATTTTTTAAGACAGCATTTTTGAAACTCCAGCAGTCAAAAGCAAACCGCTAAACACCGCCTTAAAATCCGTCACTCAATAAAACTGCTAGATTTAACCCAGAGCCATGCCATTAAAATCTATTACCCATTTTCAAGAGCAGAGGCGACCCAAGTTAAATATCGAATACGTCGCACTATTTTATTGCTCCGTACCTAACACAAATAACGAGTGCAAAATGGACAACACAGTGTAACCGATGACACCCGCTATAAGCCCAAATAGTCGTATGGAATGATAGAGGTGTTGTCGGTTTAATGGTAAAAAAAGAGATTGAACAGAATTATTTGCAATGAGAATATTTACAGAGTGGTGAAAGGAGGGTTTGAGAGACCCGTTGAAAATGTGCACTCGCTCCAAACGGTCAGCGGTGCACGACCAGATTTCCGATCACCACAGGTTTAATTGAATTTTGTTGTATATTAATTTTAAAACGGAAAAGAATTCAACAAGTCCTTGTTGACGACACAATTCTAGTCTCATAGAAATATTGCGGATCTCCTATTTAAGTGACCCTCCAGCTAGACTCACTTTGATCTCAAATGAACTTACGCGTTTCTTAGAATTTTAATAAGTTTAATATACTTATTGGAAAACAATTTTATTTTTTTCAGCATTGAATAATTGACTGTCCAAACAAACCAAAGTTAATGAGCTTAATATTTGAAAATACTATTAAATGCATGTTAAATACTTTCAGTTATTAAAATAAAAGGATTTATCTTTTTGCTACATCTTAAAAAATGAATAAAAGTATTTTTAATCTAATAATTTTGTTGTTTATTTTTTTAATATTATCACAAATGAATCAGAATCTTGGCTTATTTTATAAAGTGTTACATAAATACAAATATTACATATATTAAACAAAAATAATAATCAATTAGTTGCTTAACAGTTGTTCGGCTGCACATCTTGATCCGCATCAACAGTTGGAAGTTGATTAGTCGAAGAGGTTGGAGAGTTCATCACTGGTGAGTTCGAGGCTGAATTGAGGCTATCTCGGTTCGAGTCACCACAAACAAGACGTTGTCGCTCCAAATACATGTTAATCTAAGAAAGATCATTAAAAGAGACATTTAATACTTGTTTTCTAATATTCAAAAATAATAGAGTAATTCTATAAAAATAACAGTTAATTTAAGCATTTCAGTTACATAAAATTGATATTATAGTACTACTACAAAAATGGTCACAAAGAAGTCAGTTTCGTTGTGTTAATTTGTTTAAAATGCATAAAGTCTTGTTTCAAACACGGTCGATAAGCTTAATTAGCCAAACGGGTCTTAATCAAAACTATCATTACGCTCGACTTTAAACGACCCTAATGCCTAATAATACATAATTTAATCGTCCTAGTTGTATAAATTACTATTAAATTATTAGAATTAACAATAAAACGTAGAAATTGTCTTTAAAATACTTTTATCTCTTGTGTGAAGCTGAATTGATTATATATTATCTGATATTGTTTCAAAATAACTAAAGAATTTTAATGTGAAAAACCGTATTATTAGCATTTAGAGGCAAGTTGTTATGGATGACAAAATATAAATCAATTTACATAAGAAATAATTGAGTTAATTGGGTTTTCCATTTAACGAAGTTAGAAATATAAGCTAATTAAGACTTTTATCATTCAAATTGATCTTTCTAGAAAAATGACACAATTCTAATAGAAAGTAATGTTCATACCTTCATATTGTAGAGCTGGTGGTCGTTAATGAGTTTCAGGTAAGCGACGACGCTGACAACCATAGAAGCGGCAAAGGCGCCCCAAATTCCAAACTGAGCCGCTCCCATTTCCAAATAGAATCCACTTGTATCAATGTGAAGCTCTTCAGTAGTGATATTCTGTCCCGCCGCCCTGTCGCAGCTGGGAAACCTCTGAGTCATGTCCGAGCACCACACGATGAATCCCAAAGTGATGAAAAAGGCGGAAATAATCGTGAAGAACACCATAAAAGTGCTAGCGACAACATCTAGGAACAGGCCCAGGAAAGTGGTCTCCTCCTTCTTGTAATAAAGCCGGGAATAGCGGTAGATCTGAGCCGAACAAATGAAGAAAACAAAAACCGAAGTAACAATTGGAATGTCGCAGAATGTCTGATTGGTGTAAGTGATCCGGAAGAGGCCATCCTCATCGCCCCAGACGCCCTCCGCAAACAACATACACGTTCCACTGATTAAAGCAATAAAACAGATAATTATTAAAAAGATCTTAACAAAGACGCAAAACAAGGAAAAGAAATCTTACCTGAATTTAAAGTGATGCAAAAGCATTGGAATCATAACACACACGGACAACACTAGTCCCACTATATGGCCAGCAATCTGGCTCAACGTTAACACGTTTGTTAGGCCCATTTTGAAGCCTTTTTATCAACTTTTTCCACTTCTTTTCTTGAAAATTACTTGTAAACGTCAAGTTGTTTTGTTATTGTTTTCATTTTTGACGTTTACGGGATTTTGTATATAGTGCTCGCGCTTGTTGGACTGGTGTTGTCTCCCTTCCACCTTTACCGTGAGTTGTTGTAGCATTATTTGAAAAAAAACCGCTGTGAACGGTTTTATTTCGATTTCTCGATTTAACACACTTTTACTACTTTTGTGATTATCAACAGGTAAAAATACAATGATTATTTTATTTTTTAAACAAACAATAACAAAAAATATCAGGGAAAACCTTAAAAAATAAATTTAAATCCAAAGAAATTTTATTCAGAATTTACAAAGGCTTCGTTGCTTGTAAAACTAGGAATGTGTTCTTTTCTTAAATACACGTTATCAATATGTTCGAATTTTTGCCTTAAAAATCAATGGTATGGTAAGTTGGGCGCAGAACCCGCTTTAAATAAGATCATTTAACGCTGCATGATAACGTATCACCGGGTGTATAGTGAACAGTCATATACGCCCCTCCTCATATATCGCCATAGCTCTCCCTTCCTATCATAATTGTTACCCCTAATGCCATAGAAACAGTAATAGTTTGTAATTTTAAAATTAAATCGTATTATATTATACCAAATTATTCTATATTGCATCGCATTATATCATTTTATATTATGGTTACAGTAGGTTCGGAGTAACAGTTTTTCTAGCGCGAAAAAGTTTCCATTTATGTTTATCAATAACATTGCGAAATAATAGTCCTAGCGAATTATAAAATAAGTCATTGCGCGAAAAAAAACAATGGGCGGATTGACTGGAATCGTTTACAACCGGTCAAGGTGCTATTAATTGACTAACTACTAATACACTGAAAACAAACAGTCACGTAAAGTCAAACATCCGATGGTTGAGGTTGAGACTACCCCAAGTTCCGTAATGGAATGTCGTGGGAAAAGTTTTATTTTAATCGTAGAGACCAATTAATTCGAAGTCCAAAGAGTCTCCTGTATACTGAAACCTAGAATCTGTAACAAATGAAACTCCGCTTCGAAATATTCCCTTCGTTTCTCCACATAATATAAATCCACTGCAATCTATAATATAAAATATTTGTGAAAAATCGCATTATCACCGTTATTCTTCTGCTTTAAAAATTAAAGATTTAATAAATGTATAAATATAATAAATAGATCGTAACCGTTGTACAAACTCTCTTTTCAAATAAGCAAGTTCCAATCATATCCTTATCCCAAAAACCTTAGCAAGCAAGTACTTTAAGCACAAAGAGTTTTATCAATCCATTATTCTTCAATTTTCCGAGCTCAAATTGCATCAACTCTGCTTGTGGACCTAGTTTCCGAGATGAAAATGGCCCTCGTTACTGTCGACGACGTTTTACAAATTTGACTAGAAAATTTTCATGAAAAAGATATGGTTCTACAAGCGATATCCTGGGGACTATTTATCCGATGTGTTATACCATAGAAAACTCTGAGATTCAGTTCATGAATCAATAGCTATGGATTTAAATCTCATTTGTAATATAAGACTAGATGTTTTTTAAATCAATTTTGAAGACGCATTGGTAGAATTGAAAAAGAATAATTAAAATTTAAAAAATTAAATACAAACCTTGTACAGTTTATACGATAAACCGCCGACGTTGGCAAATAAAACACTATTGAAATTCAATTATAATTTTTATTAGTTACATTTAATTCATTCTATTTCACAGTTTATAATAATTATTAACTTTATTCAATAATAATAACTTATATATTTCTTAATCAATCTATTTTTGTGTAATTTTTTTAAAATCCAATCACATGTACATTTATTTAAAATTAAACACTTTCTCCGTTTTTGTTTTTAATTTTTTGCTGGTTTAAATATCCATTTCATTAAATTTTCCATTTTTTTTTGCATAAAGACAAAAATTGAATGTAGTTTTGTTTGTTGCCGTTTAGTGTGTATTTCATTTTTGTTTTTTCTCTATTTTGTGTGGGCAGCTGATGTTCTTTTTCCGCAGACTTGAAAATTGGTTCAACAGTAATCGGTTTCTGTTTGGCGCAACATTTTGTTTAGTTAATAGCAACAGTTAATTGAATTTTGCATTCAGTCGTTTTTCTTTATGTTTATTACATTTATTTATTTAAATATATGATTTTGGTGGATCAAGTTTCAGCTTCAAAACGTATTTTCTATAAGGTAATTGTAATAGTGGTGGTCGTGTGACTGTCAGAGAATAGTTTCTGCATTTTAAATTTTTTATTTTGTTGAAATATACCCTTTTGTAAGTGTTTTGTTTGTTTGTTTAAGTTTAATTTTAAACTCTGTTTCTCACTCCACAGACTCTACTCATTTTCTTTTTTTTTAAATAGAACGAATGCATAAATTAATATAAATTTTAATATTTTTGGATTTTCCTCTCAAGGATACCTTTTTGTGTTTCCTTCAAACGCCGTCATTTTATATTATTATTATTTATAATTAATTTTAGTTGTATTATATCCTTTAAATATATATATTTTATATATATAATTCTTATATATATAAAGGTGAATTTTCTTTCACTTAGCCTATGTGTAAATGGATTTTGGTCGATCACCACCCAGACGTAAGTATGTGAATCAAATTATTCGCTATTGCAATCCGATATCTCCCCACTTTTGGTTCCATTTCGAGTTACTTTTGGTTGGGCATTGGAAGTCACGGCCATCTCTTAAGCAATTCCTTTCCCATGTCCATCATTTGGGTTCAAGGTTTAGGGTTCAGAAGAAGTGTCGAGATCAACAAGATGAAATGGGAAAGACAATTTTTAGAAACAAAGAAATGCCCGTGTCGAACGCCCGGTATATAAATCGAAATGGATCATAAAAGGGCTCGGTTAAACATTGTAACCACGCCAGAATAAGAATTTGATTCACTGAGCCCCTACTTTGGTCCGGGTGATAAGCGTAACGCGGCTCAGGCTGACCAGCATCGAAGCCTACAGAAATCTAATTTCAGGTAGTAGTCCGCAGCTGGCCAGCGTCTTGGTATTCTGGCAGTCAAGGGCCGCGTTGTTGAGAAGTAATTATACATAGTTCTATCCCTTAATGCTTTGTTCAGCATCTGGAGATCTCTCTAATCTCCCCTCTTTCTAACCCTTACACTAATCTCTTCAAGATGTCTCTCCAACAATTTGAATTGGGAGACGCCCTCACCTCTGTCCTTTCGAGTCATTTGAGTCATTCATTTCTGAGGGTACACAATAATAACTCTTTTATATTATAACTCGATTTTAAAATTTCGATTTCTTTCTGTTCGTCTTTTATCATTTTTCTCTTGTTATAAAAGATGTTGTTAAATAACAGTATTTCTTCTTTACTTTTCTAAATCGCATTAGATGATGTTATAATCAGCGATTTACAGAATCCCTTAAAGACATAATCTCTATGATTCTATGAAAAAACCGAAAGAGTGAAGATAAATAAATTTATACATACTTAAATAATGTTAATTATATATTGCAAATAAAATGCTGGTAAAAATTACCATACAAAACGTAATTTTTGCATTACAGTTTACAGTTTTTATTTATTTTTTTTCTTTTGAATGAACTCTTCATTTGTCGGACACCTTTCCCAATGTAAAGGTGGCCGTCCCTCAAAAACACTGCCACTTGGCAAGAGAAACGTTTTTGAAACGAAAATACAATTGTTCAAAAGACTTGTGCATAAATCCTTTTAAATGTATAAATTAAAAAAATATAAAATGCGATTTCTATAGAATATATAATATAATTTGAATCGCTTTTCTGTGTGCGCAACTTTCTCGTTTTTTCCCCTTTGGAACAAATAGTTTGGAATTTCCTTATCTCCACACCTCAACATTAAGTTTCTTCCATGACAAGTTCTCATTTGTTCTGCTTTTAAGTGGGTAAGTTTTGCATTTTACTTGTCCTTTGATTGGTTTAGCTTTTAATTCCTATCAACTATAGCGCTTAGTATTTTCTGTGAATCACCCTGTTCCATTCGCTCGCAACTGGAATGCTGATTGGGAGGATATTATGAGTGCTGGCGCAGATCAACTGGCCCTGTGGGAATCCCTTATGTGAATGTTATCTCACTTTTTGTGGTGATGGTGGTGGTGTTTTCTTGTTACAATTATTATTGGTAGGATTTTGTTGTCAACTGAAGAACTATCGAGCAAACTCCTTTAACGCACCCTCCTATAGATTATTATTATAAAATTTGCAAATTGTTGATTTGAAAATGTGGCTTGTATGATAAGGGTCTGGAACTGTGTACCAGGCGTTGAAAGTCCAGCGTAGTACATCTCCACAGTGAACTTTGAATGCAAATCGGTTTAATGGAGACCTTTAGGATAGAGCCACAGTTTTTCAATTTCCTAACTAATTTTCTCTGCACACTTTTTCGCCTCAACTTGCTCTGGTGATGGTGGTGGTTGTTATCGTGGCTGGGCTTTTTATTACTTACAGTGGATGCACATCTTGTTGTCTGGTACTAGTGCTATTGCAGGTGTTGCTGTTGCCGGGTGTAGTGCACGTTAAATGAGCCGCTCGTTATACCAAATTCAGAAGTCGGTGTTGTTCTCGCTGTGCTCCTCGTTCTCTTGGGGAGCAACGGCCAGCGTCAGGGCTGGCACTGAGGAGGCGCCACCTACCGTCATTGTGGGTTCCGTGTTGCGTCGCTTCATTTTCCCCTTCAATTTCTTTAACATAGTCGCCTGAATACCGTCGTCCGGTCCGCAAAAAATTTAGATTCGACACACAATTCAAATAAGAATCATCATCATCATTTCAATCAACAAATTGTATTTTACAAAAGAAATATTTCAAATAATTTCAAGATATCAATTTGAAAACAGAA
Source organism: Clogmia albipunctata (assembly GCA_001014945.1). NCBI lineage: Eukaryota > Metazoa > Arthropoda > Insecta > Diptera > Psychodidae > Clogmia > Clogmia albipunctata. The sequence goes on from JXOV01025170.1 coordinate 20,670, forward strand.
AAGGGTCATGTTAAATATCAATTAGGAAGATAGAGATTATATAGATATATAAAAATATCCAGAAGAGGTTTTAAATTTTGATGCAATAATTTAGGTGAATTTTTCAATAATATAATAAACATTTGTGACAATAGTTTTTTTTGGATCAAGAGTGGTGGTGAATTAGATGTGGCATCAGTTTCAGCGACAATTCTAGTCATCAGTATACAGGGTGTGTCAAGTGAATATTAATGATTGAAAGGGACGTTCGGTAAGAAATTCACAACGATACTCGTTCTTGGTACAATATTCTCATTAATTAGAAGAAAGAGCAATGAATTTTGTGATGCAGGAATACGGTCAAATACTGGCCAAAAGTACAAATACTTTCTCAAATTACTGCAAATTGGTGAATTTTGGTTGATTTTCTTTTACATAAGTTTTGTTTATTAGGCTTTTTATTAATTAAATGACAAACAAATTTTAATAAAACCAAACTCAAATCAAAACACAAATTCAGCTAAATTTAAACCAAATTAAGAATGCTAATGATATTTATAAATTGCATAAATGACATAATAAGCCAACCAAATGGTGGAACGAAAAAATCGCAATTTACTTAAAAATCACATGCTTTAATGGTAAATAAGAAAAATATTAATACTTTAGGGGCAGAACAAGGAATCAGGAGAGGGAACATATGATATAAGGAATACTGAACGTGGTTAAAAATTAGAGGAAGCAAATTGAAACAGGATTGTTTATTAGAATATGGTTTTAATTACTGTGCTTATTTCGGTGCTTCACTTTCGAAACTTTCGAGACACCCGTTTAAGGAAGGTGTAGTGCAGGGTGGAACTCAAACAAATCGCGATACCCTTAAAATTGATATTGGAATTTGACTTTGGAACTTAATTGCTTATCCTGATTTTATAAATCTTAATTCTTTTTATAGACAGATTGTGTGTTTTGTCCTTCAATTAAATTAACTGGTTATTGTTGTTTTTCGACTTTGAATTTTTTCTTTTTATAGAAAGCAGGAGAACAAAAAACTAGGACCGGACGGACGGGTTCTCTATGTGCCGAGAGGATCTTTGTCCCCATTTTCAGGTAGTTGTGGACCACCGCCATGCGCCACGGCCGGCTGAATGATAGGTTCCGTGAGGCGCCTCTTGGTCTTAATTTTCTTCAACATTGTTGCCTAGATGGTGATGGAAAGACAATAAGAAAAGTGTAGAATAGTCTGTGGGCCAAATTTCAAGTTCTTTGGCTGCTGTCATAAAAATGGTTATTATTATTTTTCATTAAATGGGTCGATGAGGGTTAATGAGGGACTGTTTAGTCTTAAGGCATTCCTTGGGCAGCTACAATTAGTAAAACAACACAATCTAATCTGAATGCAGTTTTGTCTCTTTTAAACAGCTATAATGTCGTTCTTGTCCTAATCGTCCATTTTAATTTTTATATTTTTGCAAAAAGTCCGCGAAACATACACATTCGCCACATTAGATTATAGTATTTTCTCCGTCAAATGTTCAAATATATATATAGTTTTGTATGTAAACAAGACACAAAGCCAGAACGATTAACAAAACACTAAAGGACTATTTGTATTTTTATGGCTGATTAGCGCTTAAATATCACTTTGGAGTGATTGCCAAGTCCCATTTTTCTACGGTATCTTTAAGAGAGAAAAAAAATCATCTAATCAAATCAGAATAGCAATTTCATTGAAGCATTTAAACAGCCTCTAAAATCGGTAAGAATCTTAGTTTTAAAAATGAGGATGCAACTCGGTTTCAATTTAAGGGTGTCTACTTATTTGCTTCTCTTTCAAATGCAATGGAAATGTACTTTTGCAAATGGAACTTAATCAATGCCAAAGTGATATTATGTACAATATAGATACATATGTATAAATATGTTGTGATTTTTGTGCATTGCGTGTTTCTTTTCCTAATTGGAGTTCTTTCGTTATCAGTTTTTAGGGGTTTTCGGGCGAGTGGGGTTCTAAACACCGAACTAAACACGGCCTTTGGTCTCTACGCAAATCAAATTGGGGGCCACATTTTTGGACCTGGGCTAAAGTCCGCGTGATTACAGATTTTCGTTTTGGTGGAATTGGTGGTGGTGGGTTGGAGGTCAACAGAATGGCAGCAGGAGAAGAGAGTCAATCAGTGATTCAAGGGGGACGTCCAAATCATAAATAAATCAACAACAAAAATTGAGGGAATCTTTGGAATTCATGCACCAATTGCAATAGCAACCATGCAATTATTATCAGAGCTCGTGGACACTAAAGACAATCGAAAGATAATCAACCAAATCCTCAAGTTATCTAAGAATTAGGTTTGTGTGTGGGTGTGTTTATGATCAGTGTGTTGGAACAGTTGCATAGAAGAAAGGGGTGGTCTTGTGGTTTTCATTTATATTTATATTGTGAATAGAGATAGATAGAAAAGGGAAAGACTTTCTTTATACACATTAGTTTAGTACTTGAAAGGGGGGTTAGGCAAAACTATTTATATGACAGAAATTACACTGGTGGTACTGACCTTCAGTGCCGATTTAAGCACGACAACGTCTCCAGGACTCTGCACCCATGGTTCTCCGTCCACTTGGACCGGAATATCGGAATTCAAATGGATCTTGATGTGTCCACCCTTAAATTCATCAATTGTTAATTAAAGTCTCTAAAATGACAAATTTAAATCCGTACTTGGGCTATCCTCATAGCGGAGCGAAGACCCGATTGTATCTGACCCAAATGCACCACACCAGTCACGCCCACAACTTCCAACATACCATCCCAATGATTCGGTTTGCTAAACTGGTCCTCTTTCTCGGGTCCCCAAGGATTGGCACCAGATCCCCAACTGCAAACCGAAAATACAATCATTAATTCATTGATTAAATCTCCTTCAAATTATTTCTATGAAGATTAGGTAATAAATTTGAAGTTTATCAATAGAAGTAGTGCCATTTTAAGATTCTCACCTCAATATATTCAAAATGATGATCCCTTCTACCGGTGGTAAATCAACAACTTTGCCATCAACTTCCAGTCGTAGCTCCCTATGAAGTTCTTTGACCATTTTCCTGCCAACCATCTTCCGAAGGCCCATCTTGACGTAGACTCCTTTGTTGTGAAGGCGCGAGTTAAACTTGTTCGGGTTCTCCTCTCGAGCATTGTGAAAGTCCAGACATAGGTCAGCATCGATGCCAATACCAAAGTAATTGTTCATGACGAATATCTGGGAGTTGTCTTCGCTTTGTGCACCTCCACCTAATCACAGAATCGGGAAAGCATGCTCAGTTAATTCCTAAAATTGCAGTTCCAATCTCTTGCAAACCAAACAATAACACCACAAAATCATCTACGTACATTTATGATTTATATTACATAGGGTATTTAATTAACTTTTGTTTTAGATTATTGCGCATTCAACCTTTCCATCTTTAGTTCATCTTGTTGCTATATTGCTTTGGGACTAGTCTAATAGGTTATGGTTAAAGTGATCATTAATTTCGATTTCATTTTTTTATAGATAGTCAATGTTACATAGTAATCAATCAATAGAGTGAAATGCTTTCCGTTGCTTGTGCGTGCAAATGCTACTCTCTAAATAAGCTCTAAGAAAACAAGTTGGAAAAGAATTGCAAATGGTGTGCAAATGAGATAGGTAGAGAGAGAGATAAGAATGGGCAACGATCAACTGCTTAGTGGCCCTCTTGTCGTCTCTTTTAATTCCAAACCAAAACTTTTCACAAGAAATTACTAGCTCATGATTGATGTACTCTATTTCATGAATATTTACACGACAACACGCACAATCTCCAAACTCAAAATCATAGACCAACAGGCAGAAGGTGGCGGACTAACATTTCACTGGGCCGATTTACTTTTTGACTGTTCTTATTTCATTTTTTGTTGTTCGAAATTCCAATTAGTTAAATCTAGATTTATTTACATTAAACAAATTACTTGAATTTTACTCTTCTGTAAAAAGGAGTTTACTTCAAATACATCAAATAAATACGTGACTCGGTCGGGGAGGACGACATCAAGTCTTGCTTCCATTCAAGAGTGAGTTCATAGGAGGCAAAATGGCAATTTACGATACTTATTTTTGGTTTGTTTTAAAACAAATTTTAATTTAGTTCGATTTAAGAAACGAATCTGATTTGCTTGATTTTTTTTTTGTTTTTTTTTTGTTTAACGGGACACCAAATGACCTTGAGTTTGAGTCGTTGTAATGGCCGCATGATGATGTTGCTGATTCTGTTGGGAAGGCTGTGCCGAGTGGACCTTCTTCTTCTTACCCGATGAGTTAGATGGCGCTTTTAGCGCTGTGTCGTCCTGCTTATCTTCCGGATGGAAGACCACCGTCCAACGGTCCAGGCGGATCTCTTCTGCCTCGATCACATCGCGCAACAAATTCAATGGGTCCTCACCACCCGTGTACCCAGGACCCCAACGCAGAACTCTCGCCAAATCGTTTCCTAAAAATATTTGTTTGAAATTGATCTACCATTTTCTTGAAAGTTATTGCCAATTACCAGTTCCTAATGGCACAATAGCACATGGTGGACTAGAGCACTCCGAATCTTGACCAACATTATCTAAGCATTGCAGCACCCATCCGATAGTTCCATCTCCACCGCAGACCAATATCTTATAGTCCTTAATGTGCCGAAACACGTACAGCCTAAAATTTATGAATTAGTTAGAAATTATATTAAATGATTGACTGCAAAGTATCTAATCATGCTTCCTATCAATGATAAATTCCTATTGACCACCTACCCGGGTAATGGTCCTCCGTTGTCCAAGTCAAACACCTGATACGGGTTAAGCAGTTTGCGAAAACTGGAGATAAGCTCTAATCCTTGGCAGCCGCCCGATTTCACGTTTACAAACACTAACAAGGGGATCGTGTCGGCGGGCACCATGCTGGGTTCGATGCTGGGCAACAGAAGCACTAGGAGATTTTTGCCCTCACAAACCGCATCCCGCAATGTAGTCAGGGCACGAACGGCCTTCTTAGCGTCCTCATACGTGATAACAACAGACCCATATTCGTAGTAGATTGGTCCAATGCTCGTGAACTTGTCCTCGCTCACATACTTGTTCAGCATGTGCTCGTAGTTGCGCTGCGACAGCCCCGGTGGCAGATTGCCGACAAACAGCGCCAAATTTGGTCCGTGCGGATCCTCCTTATGCTGCAGGTAGAGCCGCGCCAACTCCATCTGCCGCACCGACTCTTCGCCCAGTTGTTTCAGCATTTCCCAGGGGCGGTCCTCGTAGTCGAGCAGCTTCTCGGTCACTCCCGCATTCAATTGGACGACCAGGCATCGGAAATCGTCAACCTGGTAGTCACTGGCTAGATGGAACTTGACCAGGGCGTCAGCAATCAGATCCCGAACCGTAGTCTCATTGTTCACCGGCACCGAGACAAACGGCTCGTCGATGTCCATTTGCAGCTTTCCAGGATAGACGCGCACTATTCCCCGGTCGTTCTCCTTATCGCGGAATCGGAGCGATATCGCTGGCCGTTTGCCCTCAATCCGACTGAGAGACATCACCGGCATCGGATCTTGCACACGCACATCCTCGCCACCGGGCGCATACAGATCAGTCAAATAGAACTCTGCACTATTTCGGGTTATATGAAATGCTCTAAGCGCTGTGGTCAGCATGTAGTCTAAGTTACAGGTCCGTGGCACCGTAATCACTCTGAAGATTCGATACTTCACCGAGGTCTTGCCGTCAAACACTTTGATCGATTCTACAAAAGACATTGTCAGTTTATTAGTTGTAGGTTCTCATAATTTCTAAATTAAAGGTTTTTAATTAAAAAAAAATTGATTGATTTTCTACTTTTATTAAATTTCATATTAAAATGGAGTAATAAATTTATTTCAATCTAATATAGAAAAGTTAAAATCATAAAATACAAGGGTTTCAGTTAATAGATTGTATGTAATTTAAAAAAATAGTTCTTGAAATTATTAAATTTTCATTTCAAACAAAATAATTTAATTAAAATGTAACTTGTTAAAAACTAAATAAAATACATTCTATATAATGACCCGAGTGAATTAAAAGCATCATACCTTCATCTCTGTCCTCCTTCTCTTTATCCTTCTTATCTTTGTCCTTGTCTGATTTCTGCGCAGACTCTGATCGTGAATGGGTTCCCGACGCACCGCCACCAGCTTCCTGCTTCCCAATCGACTCATCATCCCTCAGTCGATTGTCGCCACTGCTGAACTCCTCTGATATACTGCGAGCTGTAACGAGAACAGCGGACAGGAGGATAAACAATTGCCATTTATTGAGCGAGCGAATTGAAAAATGGCAAAACAATACTCAATCAACTGGCAATTATACAGAAACATGGAAAGAAAACCACACCACGAGTCAGAGACATTCTGGGATTAGTTTAGGTCCAGTACAAAGTACGGAAACTCTGTGAAAAATCAAACGGGTTAAATGGAAACCCCATTCCAGGTCAGTCAGATCCATCACACAAATGCGTATCGGTTTTAGTTGGGTTAGTTTATTGAGAGTCCGAAATGGATATATAGAATATAGTTTCACCTCTGCTGCGAACTTTTCGCCTTGTCTTCCGCCAGTCTGAAGTTAGTTTTCGCATTCGCGTGAAAATTCGTGAAAAAACGTGTCCACCCTTGGATGGTAAATCGTCGGTCCTTTGCACTTTAGGGATTGGCGATTTGTCGTCAGCGGACGAGGAGTATTGCTCCCAGTTGAGGATTATACTCTCCATGGAGTTGCCGCCAGCCCTCTGATAGGTGGGCTGATGGTCCAAGTTGGACATGGTGGACTCATGCAGCTGGTTCGGAATGATCCTGCCCAAGTCAGATGAGACTCGCTTCACGAAAAATCGACCCAAATTCTGTGTCGGTGGGACATTGCCTTGCTCCTGGAACGACCTACTACGGATCACGTTGCCAGGAAAGACATTCAAGTTATGTCTACGGAGCACAACCTCGTGGCCATCGTCGCTGGCACAGTGCAGGGACAGCGAGGATGCTGAATCCTTGGACGTGGTATCAGTAGGCAGCGTTAAGTTTGAAGTTATAAATATGGATGGAATTGGCATCCTCTGCTCAGCCTTATCTTCACTTTGTCCTCTCTCCTTAATATTCTCTAAGAAATCACTATCTCTAATGTTAAGACTATCACTAGGGGTCGGTGTACGGGTGGAGGAGATGGTCGGACTGTGGAAGAAATCGTGCCTGCTGTTCCGAATGTTCTCCTTCGACAGTTTAAGAAGCCGCCTTAATGTAAGGTAGTCACTCTTGCTGCAGCTCAGATCACTCGGGCTGGTGCTCATCGGGGACCAGCTCTCCATCTGTGGCCTCAGATAGCGGTCACTATCACCCTCGGAGCCCTTCCTCGCGTCCAGTGACCTCATTACAACCATATCGTCAGACTTGCGAAGCGAGATCTCACTGTCTGTTTTACTATCGCAAAGCCTCCTCAACTCCGCTTGAAGATAGTCATAATAATAATTGGATCGATTAAAGAGATTTATCACTATAAACTAAGGCCAAGAGTTTTCTTTGTACAATTAGAAGCCAATGGGTGATGAAAGAAATCGCGCATTTGGTTACAAATATTGTTTTTGGGTGTGAATTTTGGGTATAGTCGGCTTACAACACTGAGACGACACCGATTCGACTCTATCTTTATGAACACATTTTTGAATAGACTAAGACTAGGACACGAGAGATCTAATGGACATGATTTGGGCAATACTTACGACACGAGCTGTCGCGTTGCAGCGGCGTGGTTCGGGACTTGACCTGGACCCCAATCATGGCCTCCATTGGTTCTTCGGTGCGCGGAATGGAAACGGCATGAGGCGGCAAGTAGATGGGCTCCACAATCCCGAACTTGCACTCTGCATTCAGCTGGGTGCGACAACCGCCGTGGCAAGTGATGCCGCACCACCCACATCGGTATCCGGTCAGGCATTCCGAGGACCAGCACGTCTTCTTGCAGTACCAGCACTTGGACGTCTGCGGCAGGTTGCCCTCACGCCAGTGATGTTGGTGCTTCACCGAACTGAGATCCTTGCCCGGCACATAAGTGGCATTCTCCTTGCAATCGGGGATCGCAAAGGCTTGACACTCAATATGGGCAAAGTACTCGCATACTACAAAAGACACAAATTGTTAGTCAATATAATTTAATGCATTCTTATTAGCAATTCTAAATTTGCTTTAAAAATCATAAATTTCTAATTAGAATATCTAAAATAATATTATTAACTCTGATTTTATTTAAATGTATATTTGAATGTAAAAAAATCATATATAATTTAAAGATTTTTCTTTACAAAAAATACTCATCTAGGTCAGTTTACTGTACCGAAACAAATTTAAAATTTATATCTCCCTTTCATCAATGGGGGGTTTCATCCCCATCAAATGATGATGGTACTCACTCATGCAATGAACGGCAGGTGTTTCATCGAGGCGTTTTCGGCAGACGGTGCAGAACTTGCGCTTATGGTGAGTCGGTTCGGACCAGCAGTGGGCAACGGGATTCTTGATGATGCTGGGGGCTGTTCCTGAACAGGGTGTAACCACTGACGTTACACATCTCTCGTGCACGATGAAATTGCATACTGCAAAAAGGGTGAATGATAATAATCAATATATGCTCAAGAAAATTGGGATTAGTCGTATTTTCCGGGAAATGAATAAGATCAGCGACAAGGCAAGAGACGAAGAAGGTGAGAAAAGAGCAGAGGGAAGGTGGCAGTGCGAAAATTTGCACACAACACAACAACGCGCACTGCTACTCTGCTTAGTAAATCGGGACGGTGACCTCTTTTCAATGACGTCACTCGCCGCTCCAATATACTTAATGTACCGAGGCAGAGTCAATAAAATCATCGAATTGTAATGAAAGATGCTCTCGGTGCTGCCTCCTTCTGTTATATTATTCACCATCGTCGTCGTCAACGTTGTCGGTAAAGTGCCAGTCGGAAATTCGCATGTAATATGAATATGTGCAACAACTTTATTATTAAACATCATTGTAACTATTCTTAGTGCCTGTAATTTCCTCTCTAAAAATATGTGCAATCTATGACGAAACATGATGATGCTTCTTAATGTGGAACACACCGTTGGTGCAGAGTTGTTTATCAATATTTGTCCGCGCTCTCTCTCTCTCTCACACACACAGTGTTCCTATTTAATAAATCGAATATAAAGCGGTAGTCATTTAATAAAAACAGAACCGTACCTACACCTTATATTAAATTCAGTTTATTGTTTATTTTATTGAAAATAAAGAGTATTACCATTTAAATTAGATAAACATGTTCTTTCCATACTCTTACGAACTTACGAGTACTTGTACATATGAGTAAACGAATACAAAAAATTTATGGAATTTATGTAATTAATATTTTGAAAAAATTGGATGATAAATTTTCGAAATCTATTCTTTCATACGTAAAATTTATTGTGTTTATAAGATTATACATCTAATTTTATAAATTGTATATTAAAAAGGAACATTTGTTTTTTTTTAAAATAATTTACCCTAATTTATAATTGAAATGTAATTTATTTAAACTCTTCAAAGTACAAGCAAATGGCTTTCTTTGGCTCTAAATTTAAAATTATAATTAAGATGCGAAATTATATTTATTATTGATCAAAATACCCATATTATATTGTTTAATAATCTTTGCTTAGTAGAATGGTTGATAAGAAGCTGTAACATTATTAAAACTATTATTTATTCTAATAGTTTTTCTTCACTTCGATTAGAATATAAATCAGCTTGTGCTTGATAATAAAAATCAATTAATATATTTTATACAAATGAAACGCTGTTTGTCCCATAAGAAACGAAGAGTTGTGAGAATGTAGCGACCGAGAGTTGATACCATCTTTGGGACATGGTGTAACTGTGTTTGTGTATAAGAGGCTCGTATTTATGATTTTCCAATAAAAGCGGAAAATAAAAATAAATATCAGTATGACAGACAGAGGGGGTGGTCATGGAAAGGCGGCAAGTCGTCGAACAGTGGCGACGACAGCAGCGGCAGCAGTATGGTAGCAGCAGCATCAGCATCAAAGAATCGGATGAAGTAATCTGCCACAGAAATGGCAACCACTATACTATACACTAAACAACTCTGCATTGTCTTTTGCAGAAATAAAAACATAAATAAAGAACGAACGAACGGACGGACGGACCGACCACCAGAGCAGAGAGCGAAAGATCCGAGCCCATAAAATGCAAACAAATGGAAATAAATTGAGGAACATAATTTTTATGGGCTCTTATCACTATCGCAATTTAGAGACGAGAGACGAAATTATGATGGACCACTCGATAGGGCAGGGATGCGGGGTGGCTGGATGGTGTGTCCAGAAAGAGAACGCAGTTTCCAATGGTCGTCGACGAATCCTCTTAAATCGCCCTTTTTACGCATACATGCGTAAAGTGGGACTGTCCATGGGCTCGTTTTTGTTTATCGCAAATTCAAATAAAATTCCATCCAAATGCCATTGCAGCAGGAGCAGCAGCAGCAAAAGCATTGCCACAGCAGAGCCGGAGAGCACTCACCACCAGAGAGCAGTCGTGTTCACGTTCTATACATGGCAGAGGTGGTTTCAAGCTCCCGAAATCGTGTCACCAGACAATATACAGCTCCCTATCATCCTATATCCAGTCCTCTCTTTTCCCAACAATTCTCTCCTACTCTCGCGCTCTTTGGTCGTGTTCTCGGTATTTTGATAATTGTAAAATGACGTCAGCAGAACTGATTACCAAAGAAACGTTGTCATAAAACGCATGTGTATTTGTGGACATATTTGATAAAAGTTTCAACACATAGATGTGTTGGGGGCGAAATGTGGAGAATAAGGAGCCGAGAAGAAACAGAGAGCACACTCAATTTTATCTGTTTATTGTGAGAAGAATGTACAATATACAATATCAAATGTACAGGGAGAGACCTGCTGAAATCAGTGAAAAGTACTTTAATTGTTGAACAAATTTAAGAATGACGAAATATTCCCTTTTTTTAATAAAATAAAAAAATATTTTAGAAATAGTAACATGTAATCGGACATTTGAATTTAATTGCAGACTGTATCAGGAAACCAATTTTATCCTGAGTGAAAACACCACCAAATTGATAATCATCCTTGGGATTTGTTCGACACACACGCAGTCAGTCACACCAAAGACCCGCCTGGCGATTGATTGTGCGGTGGAGGCGCCCGAGTTTCAATAATTGAATGTGTGCTGGACTGTGGCGCGGCGCTCGTCGTCGTCGTCGTCCGCATATTATTATAGTTTTTCCGACGGACGCGCGTCGTCGTCGTTGGAGTTATTAAAGTCTATAAGGAAGAGGGAAGAGGAGAGAAACCTCATTGACACGAAATTAACCCATTGCGAATTTACACATTTTTATTTTTGTACAACCTTGTTGTTAAAAAATAGAGGCGGCCACTCTGATGCTGAGCGGGCCAGCAGCAGTGGGGCAACGGCAGGAGGTGGTGGTGGCGGAGAAGTCAGCGGCAGCAGAAAAAAAAACCGCTACACAAACACTTTACACGAATGCTACATGTTAAAAATAAGTCCGTTCCAACTCTCTGAATTACGACATTTAAATTGATGAACGCCGAGTAGCAAAAAATCGACGCTTTTTCGATTGGACTTGGGCTCATGTGACGTAAATTTCGGCGAGTCTACGTCACTTGCACATGACACGGGAGATCGGGAGCACCCCCGATTGGCAATTAATGAGCAGTCTATACTGGGCGGTGAGGCCTCTTTAAGGACAACAGAATAATGTCCAAATAATAGGTATTAATTCCGGACAAAATACCCCCAAACAAATACAGAGGAAGATCGACAATCAGATAGACAACACACCAACATAACAACTATGGACAGAGATAACAGTGCACCAGAAGAATCCAAATGAGCCAAATCCATCAGCAGCGTAATTAGGTCAACCAACCAGCCAGCCACAGACAGCCACTATGAAATATTTTAAAAAGTATTTATTTTTTCGAAGGGCCTTTTGTGCGTCATCATCGCTCCTCTAGGTTGTGCAACCGGAACGGAATCAACGAACTCCCGACTATAAATACAGTCCATGAGGAGTGTATGTGTCTGTCTGTTGCTGTACACGGCTGCTGAGGGAAGATGACTTAATTGAAAGAGACTGCAACACTCTTTCAAGATCTGTTCAACAGAGACGTTCCGTTCTACGGAGCAATATTTAACTTTATTATAACCGCAAACTGTTAAGTTTTATGCCCAGATTACATCCACTTATCATCTGGTGGACCATCTATATAGATGGACGTGTGTTGTTTATCATACCTCATGTCTCCTTTCCCCCGAATAATCAATCTTATCTCGTAAGAGACCTGGCCCGCCTTTTTCAAATAACAACATTGTTCCACGTTCTTATCTTTGAGAGAAGACAAATAGAACTGTATACAATTACGAATACTTATTTGGTCAGAATTACATCCTACTTGTAGTGTATGTACTGTGTACACTCCAGATAAGCACATTTTCATTTCCTACATTCGGTTCGGACTGGCACTTATAATAGCTCTTCTTAGCTAAGAAATTTGCCCGCGAAATTTAGAAATGTAATTTAAGAGATGAATAATTATCTTAAAAAGCACTCACCTTCACAGATATAACCCTGTCCAATTAGCCCCCATAACAAATCCGAACAGTGGTGACAGTAGGTTGGTTTGTGAAACGTTTTCTTTCCAAACGAGTGTCCACCATCCGCCATTTTGTATTTCTGGTTTTTGTGGTTCCACGATTCTGCCCGGTCCTCGAGACTCACGCGACTCGACGACTCAAGAGCGGGCGACTCGGCACGGCATCATCCATTGTCAGCACGATGAACTCTAATCAATCTTCTGCCCCGCACTGTTTAGCACCACTTTTGCACGCCTTTCTCGCTCTCTGTCTCTCTGAAATGCAGACAGAGTTGGTCCAGGCAGAGCAGGAGCAGCACCCTAAGCACCCACACCGGACACCAGCCAGAAGATGGCAGACACAATTCCCTCCTCTAATCAGCCCCCGACGACACTCTGTCCTCCCGGTGTCTGTGTGGGCGTGTGTTGTTTCCGGATTTGCCGTGCAAAGTTGGTCGCGTTGCCCCTTTACTCCATATTATCTGCTCTTCTATTTGTAAGCGGTGCGACACATTTTTGCTGTCCGTTCTATTTATTTTCTTCTTCTTTTACGACCACACTAGTTATTGTTATATATATATATTTTAATTTATTTATATTTTACTCTCTTCTCTGTTATATATATTTTATGTGTATATATATAATTACTGGTATTTTAAATATTTTTTTAAATGGTAAATATACTATATTTTTACGCCATAAACACACAGAGGACATAAACTATAGAAACGGGCTCACTATCACAAAGGACGACCGAATTTTCGCACAGAAATTCTTTGCTCGCAAACGGTAATAATTAAGATAAACTCTAAAATCCACTCGCTCATTTAATCTTCTTTTTCTGGAGCCGGCACAGGATCTCTGGATTCACCACCAGCAATTGCTTCATCGTCTTTTTTAGCAATCCTCGGGCACATTTCACTGCGAAAATACCATATCATATCATGTATATAGTTGGGGTTAAATGCGTGTACGTTTCTCTGTGTGTACGTGTGTGTATGTGTGTGCACTAAAAATGGGGGTTGCCAAAAAGTACTACACTGTATACGCGACACACAACGACGACGATGATGATGGCTGAAAATTTTTCGCTGGAGCCTCCAAGAAAATCAATTTTCACATCAATTTTCCCGTCTCAATTCCATCTATCTTGAACTAGAGAGCGATTTGCAGTCCAAATCGCAACTATAGATTACGCAAAATGTGATTTTTCTCGGTCTCTCGCCACGAAAAATTTCCTCCATCATTCGATTTGGAAAAATTTTCCTCCATCTCGCAATCATCGGGGTGGACCTAAAATGCCACCCATTTAGACACTTTTGCACCCACTTTTTGCATATTTTCGAACGGCACTCTGAACAAGAAACAGTTTTTGCACAAATTATTCGGTCCGAGTGAGATTAAAAACTAAAAATTCTTAAATTTATCTAGAACAACACATCCTCGCACAACACACCTTTTCACGGGTGTTCTTCTTCTTCCACTTTTCGTTCTTCCTCAACTCGCCTTTGACGTCGCCGCCGTTTGGTCCACGCAGCAGCAACAACAACAACACTGCCACCCAAACACAACTTCCTTCCAGAGGGCACCTAATCCTGGCCAGAGACCATGCAAATCGAGTGGATGCAAAGTGGCGATGGCTGGCAATTCGGTCACCTAGCCATGACTTTTCACACACGGCCAGAAACACAATTTTTCCATATCGCTGTGAATCGCGCTTACACTCGTTCGCCCTCTCTCTCTCTTTCTTTTCCACCGCACCGAATCGCAACACCGAACCAACTAGACCCTATCCAATAATCACCTGAAACACGGTCCTGCAACTGGGCGACCAGCAAAGTAGTCCTACCGTAGAGAACACTGCCCTTTACCGACGTTTATCCATAGAATATTCACCGAACTGAGCCACCGATTCTGAAAATATGACGGCCCCGTTTCTCGCTACTACGCATGTCGTCTGAGCCTGCGCGCTTTCCACTCCAGTCCGAAAACGATAATTTCGATTCGAAATCTCTCTCCTCTGCTGCTGTTGCTCCACTGCACAAACAGAGTTTAATTAATTCATTCACCGGCTCAAAGGTGAATTTTCAAAATTCTAAACTTGTTTGCTCCATGATAATTATCTAACGGTTATCGGTTTTTGAATTTCGGTTCAGTTTCAATTGGTCCAACTTTGTCGCGCAAATCCATGCGCGAATTCTAGATATATTCAATATAATTTAATAGGCGTTACAAATATGAAATTATTTAAATAATAATAGGATAATATTTGAATCTTTTCCAACGATTCAGGCTATTATAATACTAAATGTTATCTCAATTTCAAGTTAGAAAATCAAAATTGGTTATGATGAATTTATTTATTTTCTTAAGTTGATCAACACTATACTTTAATTCATCTTTGGGTTATGTGTTGTTCTTGTTTCATATCAAATACACATAAGTATCTTTTCTTAGGTAACACGTTATAAAGATCAGTTAATTAATTAATACGATTCGTTTTTAATAACAATATTATTTTTAATGATGAAAATATGTGTTTCAAATACGCATCAAATAACAAAATATGATTTTCATATTAAAGAATCTTTAATCCGTCAATTTTCAAGAAAAGATCCTCGTAAGGTTGTGTGGATTGTGGAGCATAAAATTATGTGGAGGCCCCTGGTTAGTCTAACACTTGAAGATCTCGTTTTAATACAAAATATTTTTATATCAAAATACTATAGAAAGAAAATTCAGATATAAATTAATTTAATATTATTTCGTAAAACAACATAAGCGAAGGAATTAATTTTTGGTCGTATTTGAAACCCCTAAATTTCCTAAAACTGTATTGGAATGAAACTTATACAATATGGTAATACTTACTTAAAAGTTGCATCTGTAGAACACATTCGATTATGTACAAAGTCATATTTAAAATAAACATTTCTTTATTTTCTAATAATAAAATAATCAAATTTATATTCATGAATACCAGAAATATGAGATAGGGATTTACATAGATGGAATGCTGTGGAGACATTTGTATCCTTAACCTAGGCCATGATCGTCGAAGAATCCTTGTGGAGTCTCCTCCTAAAAGTTTAATGAAGGCATTAGTCACATATAGTTCAGACAAAAATACTGCGGGTTTCCATTCACAAATCCAAACTAGTATTTATGGATCACATCCACAGTAAAATGGTCTACGAAAAAATAAAGAAAAATCTACTACAAATTGGGGTACGGCGATTTCAAACACTAAATCAGTTTTGAAAACGCTTATTAAAACTAGCAAAACGGAAAAATTAGTTTAAATAAAGTCAAAAGTGGGATTAATTTCAACTAAAATCAACCAACTAAAAGCCATTAAAAATCAAAATACAAATAATCTAAATAATGTGAGTTCGTGTAAAATAGGTGTAATAATCAACTTAAGCGGTGCTTCTGGGCTGTTTCCAGTAGATATAGGGATCATTATTAGGTGTTGTGTGCGTGTCAGTGTCTAGTGAAAAGGATGTACAATTAAATTTTATTTTTTCTTTATTTCGACCAAAGAACAGTTATATATGTATATATATTTCATTAACAACATATTACAAATCGATTTACATTGGCATGTTCATATTTACCGCTAGGGTGTCATAAATATATTTAGTATAATCGTGTATATTATAAGGTCCCTGAAAGTCTAGGAATTTGTGTCATAAATTTATTTAGAATTAGCAATTGCATCATGGCTACGGATTATTAAGTCATCATCATCATAACATTAGCCTATAGGAATTAATAAATGGCATCAATATGCTTTTTATAAATACCACCATCCCCTGGAGAGACCCTCGATTCGATTGGCATGTATTTGTAAATAAAGAGTCTCTCTCCCTCTTTTTGTTTCTTTCTTTTACACACACACTTGCCCACTATTTCACTTTCTTTGTTTTTATAATAAGCCGATATCTCTTAAGGCTCCCTCCATTGCCTCGTCCTAATTGAGGTGTTCCCAATTATCAATGTGCATGTGCAAGATTGTTTGCAGAGTGGGAACCGAATCACAGAGGGATAGAGAAATGAAATTAAAGTCATATTAGATTCATTATAAATCGAGTCGGTTCAAAATGGATGGAAAACGATTTCACGTTGGAGTTGGCCTGATTTGAATGGACCCAAATGTCTTAATCGCTAACAATACAGCCGAGAAGAACAGTCACAACAACACTCATTTTTTTAATGGTCATTCCAAACCATATCCTCCACCGTCAAATCATCCCCATAAAATGGTAACGAATTTTGAAAAAGAAATGAGAGTAGCACCACAATTTTGAAAAAATAGATTTTAGAAAAAAAGTTTGTGAAGGACTATAATTTACAAGGTGATTTTGTGAAGAAAAAACGCCGAATAGTAGCTGGTGTGTATCTGTCAATCTAACACACAGGATCTATTTTTGTTGTATTTACAATTTGGGATTTCGTCCGATTTCAGTTTTACTGTACACACACTCACACCGTTCCACGACGTGTACAGCCAGTTTTTATTCAAGAACTTTCTTTTTATTTAGTGCCCTGAATTCATAATAACTTCAAATACAGATTGTAATTTTATTTGAGTTTTAAACGTAAAAATCATATCCTATCTTATAAGTATTATACATACGTTTGTGTTTTCAATCTTGATTAATAAAAATTACTTATTTTATTGTCATTTTAAACCGCAAATTAATATAAACTTTAATCAAAATATTATTTTAAAAACATATAATCAATATTTAAAGTTATTATTTCTTTCAGAACACTTAAAAATATGATATAAAACTGTAAGTATATAATGTTTATGTGTATAATATATTGAATATTATATAGAAATTAAAACTAATTCACTATATAAAAATTTAATATAAAAAATCATATTTGAAATGTCTAAGGAACAGCTAGAAAAAATCAACTACTATTAAACATTTAAACCTACTAATATATATTATACATGTTTTCCATTAAAAAATTTAGACTCACCCTGGGTTTACACAGTGATCAGATTTTTATTTAGTTTTATCAAGTAACGTTCTACACAAAAATCAAGTTCAATTCAAGGCTTCATTCAAATCCTGTTTGTTGATCGCGCGCGCGTTTTTCGCATTGTGATTTTTTTTGTTTTATTGTATATTTGTGTAAAGGGGAAAAGTATAATACCAGAGATCAGTAAAAAGTACAGTTATATTCAATTATGAAAAATGCGTTCATTAAACTACAATTACCATGCAGGGTTTGGGGGATAAGGAAGTTTTTTTTGCTGTTTGCTCTTATAATGTATGTATATTATTGATCCAATTAATCATGCATTTTATTCTGCAATGACTGGTCCCAATGGCTGGTGTTTGTGCGTTTTTGTGTGATTAGTATCATGTGGGTTAGTCGTATACATCGTAATCATACATCTGAAATTATATCGTATATAGTTCGTTGCAAACGGTTAATTTCTTCTTTTTTTACAGACGCCAATATATGTACAAGGAATTCGTCCAGAAATTAAGAGAACATTCAACATAATAGCAACAAACATTTTTTGAAAAGGTTAGTTTTGGGAACATGATTTTATTTTTGTAATTTTAAATAAAAATTAATACATAATTTAAAGTCGCATTATTAAAATCGACAATAAGATCACCAGTTTAAATGCAACTTACATTTGAATTATAATTTTTAAGTAATATTCTCTTTACAGTGACTATTTAGACATTAAAGGTCATTGAAATTTATATTTTCTTTAATTATCACTTTGTAAAATCACATAAATAATAAGTGACTTTAAATATTACAACCATTAATGTTTTTTTTAAAATTGTATTGATATATTTTATATCTTGAAATAGAACCATAACAAATAAATTACAATTTTGTTTAGTCTTTTCCATATTATCCCACAAAATGGACAAAAACAAGGAAAAGAAAGGAAACCACATTTTTCTGAACATACATATTTTCTTGAAATAGGAAGTAACGCGGATCGCACAAAGGAGTCCAGCCCAAAGGAGCACCCTGAAATCCCAAGCTCTTAAAAATGCGGGGAAAGCGACAACAATTTGGAGATTGTGGACAAGACACATTTAAATCATACAATTTAGCTTGATATACATTGAAGATGCGTACATAGAGACAAACAACAACGAGAATATTGTTAAGGAAGAGTTAAGATCAGTAGCTGATAAAAAATCACAATTCGTAAGCTTGTTCTGGAGTACTGACCTCTTGAAGGACGTCCTGAGCCGCGATCGCTTTCAGTACATTCTTTTTGGACGTTTCCTGCATTTCCCCGCCGACCAGAAGTTCATCCAATATAAAATAGGCCTTTTCAAAATTGAAAATTATGTCTAATTCGCAGACCTGAAAATTCAATAATTCCTAAACAATATTCTAAAACATCGATTGAAAAAGTGACTCACACTGCCAAAATACTTGTCGAGAAGCTCCACGTACCGATGGATGATCTCCAGAGTCAGCAATTCGTTATCATTCTGTTCAATGGCGCAACAAAAATACAAACTAGCATATCTGCAATAAAATCACCAGATTCGTGTTATAGTTAAAATAGACACAACATTATTGATAAAAGGCACCTTTTGTAAACAATTTTGCAGTCTTTCCATTCGAGAAATGAGCACATTTTGGGTTTTCTGGCCAAAATTGTGGTGATTAATTCCCTTGTGATTTTCTTCTTCACTTTGTCCGGGTAGGCGACATACCACTTTTGTAGCCTCAGTTTGCCCTGACGGCTGAACAGTAACATAAACAGCATCTAAAATCATTGCACCATAATCGTATAAACTTGTCACGAAAATTAACAAATAAGCTTTAGGGCCGCCATTTGTGACGTCACCATGAGTGATTATTTTGATAAAAGTGCATTATTTACCCTCTAGTTTGTCTGCCTTACCATTTCCAATCACAAACAATATAAAGAAAAGCTTCTGTTCACAACATAAATCCCTTTGATTGTGATATTCCTTAGAAAAATCGATTTTCTTCTTTCCCACCCACCAATTTACGAAATGTCACTTTTAACAGGTAAAATTTTTCTTCAAAATAAATATTCTTAGCAATAGTCATATGGTGTCGCCTAGTCGTGACGTCATAAAGTACTTTTTTGGGTTTATTTAGTTGTGGAAACAAATTAGTTGTGTTAATTTCTATTATAATACAAACAGAACCTAATAACAAACAGAACTTGCTTTGATTATAACGGAAATAATCTAATTAGAAAAATACAATTCAAAGTTCCATTTGAAGTTTTGTGAAAAATACATTACCTTTCCAAATATTCACCATGACTAAATTGACGACTCAAAGTGACGTTAATCACCTGAAATCTGGGCCAAAGTTTGAGATAAGAGTTTAATAGAAAAACAATCATAAACACATCTGAAAATGGATGTCAATAAGTTATTAGGTACTTATAATCAGTATTTAACAATTGTTCTTTAACTTCTTATGCAATTACTTCATTTTTACCAATTTTCGTCAATTTGTTTTCTATTTTTAAAGTAAAACGTACGAGGGGCGACGGGATGGAGTATGAGGAAGTGAAAGTTGTTGAGAATACAAAATTAACAGGGCCTCTAACTACGCCAGCGCCAGGGAGTAGTAGCAAGCAAAATGAGCATTTACCGAAGGGAAGAATTTATAATTTAGTGCCTAGGCTCGTCGGACCTATAAATCCCCAGACTGGGACAATTCCTAAAAACAGAGAACCCAAATTTGTCCCATTTGAACCGTACAAAGCCGCAGTTACCCCCATGTTCCCTATAAAACAGCATAAAATGTACAAAACAAATTCCCCCAAAAGGAGCACAAATATGGACTTGAACCTGTTGGTGAGGCAGATTTCTGAGAATACTGAATCCGAATTGAAAATTAGTGATACGGCAAGTGTACAAAGTGATCAACAGAGTATTATTAGCTCAGAGTTTGAGAAAAGGTACAGCGAAATGAAGAAGGAAAAGGAGTATTTTGAAAAGCAATTGAAGTTTCAAACACAAGTTAATTCTGAACTTAAACACCTACTTATTGCCGCTGTTGGTGAGGATTTACAGACCAGAGTTAATGTGTTGACGGAAGATAAACTTACTTTAGCAAGAGCTTTGCTGGACTCTTCAGACCATATCACTTCCCACTCTGAACAAATTGAATATTTGGCTGGGCAAAGTGAAGTGTGGAGAAGCAAATTTCTTGCCAGCAGTCTTATGGTGGAGGAATTGGCCAGGTGGAAGACGTCTCTGTTGGAGAAAAATCGTGCTCTAGTAACGTCCAGCAAGGAAATGCTCAAAACAATGTCAATGCTTAGGGAAATGGAAATCGAGATACTGAAAAACCTCTCCTTTTTAATCAGACGACCCAATCCAGAAAATTTACCATCCAGCAACTGTATAGACCTCGCGAATGAGTGCCTAAATATCAGCCAGCAATTGACTTTGATTAATAATAATCTCGGAATGCCTGAAAGTTTGAAACTGGACAAGTTGGATAATTTAACGGACGCAGAGAAAATGGTCTCTCATGCCCTGGAACTGACTGATAAAACACTGATACCGACTGACGATCCCTTCAAGGCTATAGTTGGGTACGCCTTTCCAACAATAGTAGCCCTTAAAGAGCAACGAGATGGACAGAAAAAAGAATCTGTGCCTGAAAAAGAGGGACCTTGAAAATGTTATTTTAAAGAGAAAATCTGGATCGATTCGTTTTANAGAGGGACCTTGAAATGTTAGTTTAAAGAGAAAATCTGGATCGATTCGTTTTATTACCTTTTATCGACAGCAATTGTAATTAAACTTGCGATATTTTATAACAAAAAATAAAGAAACCAAATTCAATCCAAGTGAATTTAATTTTCCGTTTTCTGAAAATGGGACAAATTCTAGTCTAACTATTATTCCATTTTCCTAGTCGTTTTTTTACAAATTAACTGTAAGGGGTCTTAAGTTAGATTAGATAAACCTAATTGTACCATTCAATCACAATGCAATCACTCATTCACACAAAAATTAGAATCAAACTCAAATCACTTGGATCTCCTAATAAAAGGCAATAAAGCTACTGGTAGTTTGGCTGGGATTGTCCAAAACTAAAGCCGCTGTTACCGCCACTAGAACTGGCTTCGTTTAGTACGGCTGGATCGTCTGCGGGTGGTGGGCCTGGGTTTCGGAATTGTTCCGCAGAAATTCGTGTAAATAATATTCCAACGCCTTCAATTAAAGCCAATAGTACTCCTCCAATGATGGCAGAGCCAGCCATGGCTGGGACTCCGTTTCGAGCCGCTAAAATTCCGCCAGTTGCTGCTCCGGAAATGATTGAGTTCCAGGGATCTTCCTTTTTCCTCAAATGCACCAACGTGCAGTCGATTGTGCTGAACATACCGCCCCAAACGGCAAAGTTTCCGGCGATTATTGGTGATCTTGTCTTAATGGCTGTTAAACTGCCGACCTGAAACAAATAATCGATTAACAATTGCGCAAAAACTGATTAAATTGCGCATCTCTTACAAGTCGCCGACTGAATCCAGATGGAGCATTCCTGAAGCCTTTAATGGCCTGAAAGACACCACCGCCAATGCATCCCATGGCAAAGGCACCTCCACAGTCATCGACAATGCGATAAGGACATGGTTCTCTAGAATATTCCTCCATTTCACTTGACTAAGGAACACTCCTAAAGATTATGTAATAGGTTGGCAATAATCCTTGATTCCACGGGATATGGCTCAATTCACCTGACAAACCACTTCTAAACTACGTTCGGAGTTTTAAAATCATGAAAATAAGGAAATTCAATTAATAATTTCCAAATCTCACGTTTTTCGTTATTTTCTGACAGTCGACTGACAGCTGAGAGCATAATCGTAGAATTTCTTTGATTGGGGAAAAGATAACGAGATGAAATCTCTATTTATTTTTATTTGTTTAACTTTGTTGACGGTTAAAGCCGTGGAGTTGGAGTCAGTTAGTGATGATGACCTGGTCCACATTATAAAACAGGACAGTTACGCTGTAGTGTTCTTTTGTAATTTATTTTTTCAATTTTGTCCGGCTTTCATTAATTTTTGTCTTTTATTCCAGCCAAAAAGAACTGTGAAGCTTGTGATCACCTCGAGACATTGGTGACCAACCTTCAAGATGATTTCAAGGAACAACTGGAGGCCGTTACAGTCAAGGCGTTCAATAGCCAGTTGACCAGACTTTACAGTCCTACTAAAGAACCAGCTGTTGTTTTCTTCCGTCATGGAGTTCCTCTGCTCTATGAAGGGCCCATCAATGAAGACGCTATTCTTCAGTTGTTCTCGCAAAATAGAGAACCCACAGTCAAAGAACTCAATGATGATACCTTTGAACATCTCACTCAAGCCACGTCAGGGGCGACAACCGGCGATTGGTTCCTAATGTTGTGAGTATCTTATTGGTAACTTTTTAAATTGAAAGAGTTAACATTTATATAACTTACGATAATGAATACTAATTTATTTAGTCAGAACCAAATTTAGAAATTTATTTTCATTTTATGAGTTTATAACAATGATTGAAACTAATTTAATGACTTTGACTGTAAATTAAAATTATTTCTTGTTTATTAATTTAAGTTATTTTGATTAAATATGATAATAAAATCAATAAAATATTACCCTTTTGTTATCTATCTTTAAAAATTTTAATTTAATAATATTCTGTTAGTTTTCATAAATATAATTCTAAACAAATTGATTCTTGAAGATTATTAATTATATTCTCTCATAATTTTCAGTTATTCTACCAACTGCGTTGATTGCCAACGCTTAGGTGCAGTATTGGAAAGTGTGGGAGCCACTTTAAAGAACAAAGTTAACGTTGCTAGAATCAACAAGGAAGTGGGTGGAACAAAGACAGCAGAACGATTTAAAATAAGAAAAGTTCCCGAGTTTGTATTGTAAGTGATGAAACCAGTTATAGAATACTATTTTACAAGAAATATTCTTTTAGCATTCGTCAAGGAAAGTACTACAAATATGAAGTTAACAAAATGGACTCAAAATCGTTGGTCAGCTTCGCTCAGGAATGGTATAAAAACTCATCTCCCCATCAAATTCCAGTTCCTGAGTCGCCATTGTAAGATACAAATATTATAACTAGAATTAACTACAATATTTAATTATATTTTATAATTCCAGTGATAGTATTGTAACAATGGGAGTTCAAGCGTTGACATTCACAATTGATAATACTAAATCTTTGGTCGTCCAATATCCTTATATCGCACTCACTCTAGCTGGTGGATTTGGTTTAACGATCCTTCTGGCTTTGATCGCATCCCTTCGGTCCGGCAAAAAGGCAAAGCCAACTGAAAAGTCCGGAAAAAAGAAGAAGGCAACATAGTGATGAATTGAAAAATGTGATGCAAAATGTACTTTTTCCATTTTTTATTTTATTTTTATATATAATAAAATGAAGATTTTTGTAACGAAAACGTGCTAATAAACTCCCTCATCTTCTGATAATTGTTGATCCCTGTTTTCGACGGCATTTTTCTGGGCAGCCCACTTTGCCGCTTCTTTTCCTCGCACTTTTACATTGTAGCAAACATTTTCTGATTTCATCAGACTCTGTTTCAAAGTGTAAGTCTTTCTAGACCATTCTCTGTTGAAATTTGGAGGTCCAACTGCCATGAATTCAGTGTATAAGGACCGTAGGACGTCACAGGACTGGAAACAAGAGTCCACATCTCCTGAACCAAGTGCATTCACACATTTTCTCATAACTTCTCCACTCATATCCAATATCCCTAGCATATAATCCATTGGAGGTAGCAGGCAAGAAACGTCTTCTTCATTTTCTCCTTTACGTGTTAAGAATTCTGATGATACATGTTCCCATCCAGATAATGGAGTGTCCGAGAGAAATTCAAGGAATGTTAGTGCTTCAATAAATTCCTGAAGTCCAGCTGTGTACGCCCTGGTATACTGATAAGAGTCTAGTCCTTTCAACTCCAAGGCAATGTTGGCGAAATTGGTTTGAGAAAGCTTATTCAGTCTCTCTTTTGCTTCGACTAGGACTTTATCCTTATTATTCTTATTGGAATCGATTGTGTGCAGCAGGAAGATGATCCTCTTGCTCTCGATGGTGATATCCCTGCTTTGTTTGACCAATCTTTCGTACCGGTCATGTTTTTCATTCAACATATTAGCATATTCCTGAAAAGTCTTCAATATTGGGTTGTTTTCAATATCCGCAGGCGGTTTTCGATAATTCTGCCGATTGCGGTTATTCCTCCGATTCTGTCCCTCGTTGGAATAAGCCATTGTTCTTCAATTAATAACAATTTAACCGTAATTTTTTGTTTTGTTGAAAAGGCGGATTTTTTACGATTGTTTTGGTTTTCTTGACAATTGAGAAATGCCATAACTGTAAATAGTTGTCAATGAACTGTGTTATTGGAATGCGAAAAGTGGAAGAAAAAAGTCCAATTGTTTATTTTTAAATTTTTCCCATTCCCTCTTCAATTGGACCGTTTAATTCAAGTGCAATGCATTCCAGACAGTGTTGACCAAAGAGTGGACCATGGTAGTGGGACTGTGCAGTGTGGAGCCATGAGCATTTGGAGGATTTTCATTTTTGGCCATTTTATAAATGAACTTGGGGAACAAAGATTCCAGTCGACTGCTATTGCTGCTTAGCATATCCAATAAGTATTTTTAAGTAGAATTAAATTCGATCCCACTGCAGTCGTCCTTGGAGCAGAGCAGGAACGACAATAACATGCCAATAAGAAAGTACAGACGAGAGACGAGCGAAATCAGCTGCTGTCTGAAATATGTTATATTTACCTTCAATTATCTCTTCTGGGTGAGTAAATGACTGACTGCCCCTTCCTTGGCTTGGCAATTGATACAAATTGGATTCGGAAAAAAACCTTGACCTTATCGACTGGTGGAAACTGTATCCGGGAAAATCTCTCACCGTAAAAGCCATACAATTGGAAATGTAGACATTGTTTTCATTTTATTAACGTTAATTTGGCTCTTAATTGTAAAATACTATATAATTAAAACAGTTATTAGTTTTATTTTACAATTTAATAGTCTAAAAACCACTTAAAATCTTTTTCAGAATAAAATTTTAGAGATTTAAACTCATCTTTAGATGGGATTTTATTTAATTTTGATGATTAATGGTTGAACAAAGCTCACGCAATAATTGATTAAATAATAAATTGTCTTCAAATTATTATTTAGTTAAGAAATTTGCGCAGTTATTCGGATATTATGCGGCGTCAATAAAAATTCCATTTAAAGCTTTCTTCGTGGAAATTGAAAGTATCCATTATTAATGCATCTTATTTCTATTTAAAATGTTTACCTTGACGAATATTTTAATACATTATTAATAAAAAGCCTAAATTGTAGCAGTGGAATATATAATTAATCTTAAATTTTCCTACTTTCTTTGCTTATTTGAATTTTACGATTTAATTATTCCAGTTCTTTGAAATTAACCCGAATTTTAACTCTTTTACAGATGTTAGGACTTTGTGTGTTCGCCATAGGTGTTTGGGCATGGACGGAGAAGGACATTTTCAACAATCTATCAAAATTAAAGAACGTAACACTGGATCCGGCCTTTATTCTAATCTGTATTGGAGCCTTGACATTTGTCATTGGAATAACGGGCTGTGTGGGAGCCCTACGCGAGAACACTACTCTTCTAGCTATTTATACGTTCTTTTTGCTGGCGCTCTTAGTCCTGGAAATGGGCGCCGGGGTTTTAGCTTTTGTACTAAAGGATAAGGGCTGGATCAAGGAGCAGGCCACAGAGGGCTTGAGGGCGTTCATTACGCATTACCGGGAGGACCCAGACCAACAGAATCTGATCGACTGGATCCAGGAGGACTGGCTGCAGTGCTGCGGTATCGAAGGGCCAAAAGACTGGGATAGTAACAATTATTTTAATTGCTCTTCGACGACGGTGGGGAGTCGAGAAGCCTGCGGTGTTCCATTTAGCTGTTGCAAAAGACGTCCACATGAAATCATCAAAAACAAACAGTGCGGCTACGATGTCCGGAAAGAGGAATCCGTAAGTGAAACTTTGTTCATTTAAATTTGATATTTTAACACATTTAACTTGATGAAATGAGAAGATTAGATAATATAAAAGAGCTTAAAGAGAATAGTAAAAACATAATCAAAATAACTTTTGAATCTGTTATAATAATTAACCTTCAAAGACAGATATTTGATAACTTAACATCAAAGAATTATAGGGTTTAAAATTTGTGAATAGTTTATTCCGGTAAAATTATTTATTTAGGTAAGCTGGTTTTTGTTGAAATATCATAATAGCTGTTGAGCATTATTCGCTCGTGTGGAAAGCGTCACAAATTATCATTACCCACAAATTTGCGTATTACGTTTTGTGCAATTACATTTAAAAACTGTACGAGTATCTCCTACATTTATTTTGATTTTATTTAATAAAGTCTTAATCATAAATAACAACAAGAAATGTGTGGTTGAATAACATAGACAAAGTTTAAATTTTACCTCACTATGGCGGCAAAGCGGGACTTTGCCGCACGCTACGTAACGAAATTGCTCAAAACAATATAATTTTAGAAAACTTTAAAAAAATAATATTATATGTTTTGAGAGATAATTTTAGAATTCTTGAAGAATTAATATATTTTTTAAACTTCTTTGATATTTCGTTAAATTTGGAATTGTTAGCCAACGGATCGGCATATCTACGAAAGAGGGTGTTTGCGTGCCATAGAAGACTGGCTAGAGACTCATCTATTTCCAGTAGCGTCCATTTCGTGTTCGATAATGATAACTCAGGTGGTGGATCTATTCCTTTTACTAACATTTTTCTTATGTGTTTCCATGAATTTTATTATTTTACGACTTTTTCTCATCTTTTTTATTTATTTGATTGTCTTTTGATTTTGTAGAAAAATTTTGATTTGTCGAAAGTGATTCACGAAAAAGGCTGTGTCCAAGCCGGAGAGGAGTGGATTGAGAGTAATTTAATTTTAATATCCACTTGTGCCATTTTACTTGCTTTTGGTCAAGTAAGTTTTGTTTCATCCATTTTATTTTTGCATGTTTTTGGATTTTTATTAAATTGAATTTAATGAAATAAACCGATTTGTTTAATATGATTTTGAAATTGCAGATCTTGGGCATTTGCTTTGCCCAGAATCTCCGAGCAGACATCCTGGCGCAGAAGGCCAAGTGGCATTGACATCAGTCCGCCTCCGTTGCAGCAGCCGTTGCGGTTTAGCCATTTTTGGGGAACTCATCCAAACACATTCCAGCCTTGATTTTTAAGGCCCTATTCGATAATAAAGAAATACCCAAAGAACGGAGGCGGCTATTTATAGTAAAGAACCAACGCTTAAGAATACTCAAGCAACCCTTGACTCAATCAATCACTATTAAAACTAAAGTTTGGACAGTGAATTGTTTTAGTTTATTTTCTCCTGGAAACTGTTTTTCATTTCCTAACCAGTGAAAGATCTGTAATTGTGATTCTTAATCAATGTTTATCTTAATAATAACACTATGGAATAAAAAATAAAAGAAGCTATAATTTTAATTCAGTGTTTTCCTTATTAGTTTGGGATTTAATGCATTTTAAATAGCCGAAAGTATAATATTTATAATTTAAATATATGTACTATTAAACACTAAACTATTTTTAAAGACAAAAATAATTAAATTAGAATAAATACCGTACTATTGTAGAATAAATTTATAAGAAAATTAATTGTAAGAATTTGCAAGGGTTAAGATCTAAAAAACGGTTAAAATTTGAATTTACAAAATATCCGTTAAAAAGCATGGAGAATTGTATAAATATTTCTAATTCCGATTTTGAAGACTTTGTGCGATTGCACGAGGCCCAGCTGAAGTCATCTGGTGTGCCTGACCATTTGTGGCTGAACCTGTGTCATAAGTTGAAGAATCAAGTGTTTGATGCAGGTGAAAAGATATCTGTTTGTCTCTTGGAAGACCGGCAAGATGAAGGCGGATTTTCCCCGTCTTTCGCCGCTGTTGTGACTTCTGGGAATGGAATTCAGATCAATGATGTTAACGCAGTGTATCTGATTGACCATGCCTGGACATATCGGGTTGACATGGCCCGAAAACAGTTGGAAGAGATTCCGGGACTTTTGGGAAGGATGGCAGTCATGATGGGCATTGATGTTGAGAATACCACTGAAGAAGATGCTCTAGAGGAAGTTTTGGTGCAAATGTGGAGATATAACAACATGTATTCCCTTCAAGGTGTCCCAATTGAGAAGCAAATGCCCATTTGGTATGTAATGGACGAACTTGGATCAGCAATTCTCCATTCTGACGAACCGAATTTCCGCCTAGTGCCACTGATTTATGTTCCAGAGCAAATTACCTACAGCATCCTCTTTCCAATTCGAGATTGTGAGGAAGGGGAAATGGTGACAAGGAATTTTGTAGAAAATTTAAGTGAATCTGGCTCTTTGAAAGAAAAAGCCCTACTACTACCATGGAAAGAGTTTAGCTTTCTGGAAAAGGACTTTATTCAATCTGAACCAGGTCAAGACTACTTTTTAGCTGGACATATTGAAGAATCATTACCAGATTCAGAAAGCCAAGAAGCACCAGTAATTGATGCAAATCGTCCTTTGAAAGTTTTCTCGGAATACGAACTAGTCAATAAACATCTCAATGATCCGGCTTTTGAGATTGTAGACGATCAAAACGAAGCTGACATCCTCTGGTTGACAAAGCATTTCAAAGGTTTCAAGGAATTCAGTGAATCTTCTCCGAATAAGTTTATCAATCAGTTTCCTTTTGAAAATGTCTTAACTATTAAAGATCTTCTAAGCATAATTTGCAGAAGAAGTACTAGAGACTCTCAATTCAATAAAGAAACACTGGAATCACTACCTCCATGGCTACCTACCACTTTTAATTTAAACACGGAGTTGGTGGAATTTGTGAGTTATTTCCAAAATAGGGAAAATAAAGAGTTGGACAACCACTGGATAATTAAGCCTTGGAACTTGGCCAGNACTGGAATCACTACCTCCATGGCTACCTACAACTTTTAATTTAAACACAGAGTTGGTAGAGTTTGTGAGTTATTTCCAAAATAGAGAAAATAAAGAGTTGGACAATCACTGGATAATTAAGCCTTGGAACTTGGCCAGAGGTTTGGACATTCAAATTACCAATAAACTCCATCATATAATGAGACTTCCAGCAACTGGTCCTAAAATCGCTCAAAAATACATTGAAAATCCAGTTTTGTTCAATCGTTCCGAGATTCCTGGTGGACCAGTGAAATTCGATGTGCGTTACGTTATTCTTCTAAAAAGTACAGAGCCTCTTCAAGTGTCTATTTATAAGAATTTCTTCCTTCGATTCGCCAATAAGGATTTTTCCCTGGATCATTTCGATGACTACGAAAAGCATTTCACTGTTATGAATTACACCGAGAATGTTTTGAAGCACATGCCCATGTCGGAGTTCCTGGAAGAGTGGTCCAATCAATACCCCGATTACGAGTGGAATAATGTCGAGGATAAAATCTGTGAAATGTTGAGAGCAATTTTTGAGAATGCAATAACGAAAAAGCCTCCAGCAGGAATTGGGCCAAATGCACAGTCGAGAGCGTTGTATGCTGCCGATATTATGCTCAGTTGGGACGAAAATAATGGGGCATTGAAAGAGATTCAGCCTAAAATTCTGGAAATAAACTGGATGCCAGATTGTGAAAGAGCTTGCAAATATTATCCTGATTTTTATAACGATATCTTCAAACTGCTTTTCCTTAATCAAACCAATGTTGAAGTTTTTAGAGATGTTTAAAGTGGAACAATTTAAAATTGATGGATTTATTTTTGTATTGTTTTTTTTTTTTCCAAATATAAAGTGATTAATTGTAAACATGTCTTTTTATTATTTGGCTCTTAAAATCATTTAGTCGATTCTCAATAATTCAATGAGGTTTCATTTTGAAAAAAACTTCCGTTAGCATTTATTAATTTTTAAAAGAAATATTTAGTCCTCCTAAGATGAATTTGGACTATGTAGTCAAATTTCTTCCAGAATTCCATAATATTATTTAGTAAGTACATGCCAATAAGATCCTCGAATAGTGAATTGGTCTCAATCAGGGATTACTGAAATCACGTAAACGGGAAGCTTGAATAAAAGAAACTTCCAATCCCATGTACACGATTTTTCCAAGTTCAAAATGAAACTTATTGGAAACCTATAGGGGAAATATGGACAAAATGGCATAGGGGTTGTTTTTGGATTTTGGCTGTTTCTAGCTCGAATCTGTCTGAGCTATGATATGACCCAAATGACTTTGGCTATACTGCCAAAATTTGAATGCATTCAGCCATGCGTCTTAGTGCCAGGGCCCTCAGAAGTATTTCCAGCGAAATAAGATTTTATTTACATTTTGTTCAATTGAACATACAGGAAAAGTTTCGCTAATTTACATATTATCCTGGTGCTTATTTTATGCCTTAAGGATCCATCTTTGTCTTAAAATAAGATTTTCTATAAATAGAATCCTATTTATATTTTTAAAAATTTTTTCTTTCAAAACGACATACATATCTGAAATTTTGTCTATAAGTGGTATTTATTTAAAAATGTCTAGAAATTATAAGAACTCAGCCCATTGTTAGTCCTGGAGGCCAGAAAATATCGAAGTTGAAATTTTCCTAAAACTTCTCATTATAATGAAGAGAAAAGTTCACGTATATACTCTAAAGACCTTTTTTCGAGATCTAGACCCGAAAGAGGATGGTAAATTGTTGGCATTAGGTTTACAGTTCTTGAACATACGTTCCTAGACGAATACAGGGTTTTGTTTGCAAAATTATGCCAATAATTACATCGAATTTAGGTATACAGATTTAATAAACCGATTTTGCCGAGTTGTGTTTTAAGCTGCTTTATTTGGTTTCTGCTCACTTTTTTGCAACAATTGGATATTAATTTTAATAAATAGATAACCAAACATGATTACTGTATAATATGGCGTTGTTGTGTGCTACCCATAAAGAATTACCATCCAAAAACAAAACACTGCCATTTTGTATATACTTCCCATACATATAGAAAATACAGAAAAGAGAATGGCTATAATTAGAGATAATTTTGGAAACTACCCTCTTATTTAAGCCGTCAAATGAATTTTCAATTTGTTCCATTTATTAAATCGGTTTAAGGACAATGTAAAATATATTTTGAATAAAAAACACAGTGATGTAATTTTTCAATAATTTATTAACACATTAAATTATATAATATTCTATTATCCTTATATCCAAGACATAATAAACGTGTATAAATATAATATGATAAATAATGCTGTTTTGTTCAATGATAATTCAATTCTAGTGAACAATTTCCCACTACCCCTCTACAAAATCTGTTAATATCATAATCAACCCATTTTAACACTTATAAATTAGTACTTTCAAATTAGCATTAACCAGGCCTATTTCTTATCTCTCCGTCGGTTTGTTGGCGTCTGAATTGGAGTTTCAATAAAATATTTATTCATCTTTAAATAGGAAAATTTCAGCGAGAACCGGGCTTGTGCGCATCTTTTGAAATCGTTAAGTTGAAAGTACAGTAAAACCTCTACAATAATAAATTGGTTTTCTTCATGAAATCCTTTATTAAGGTCTGATTTATTTAAAAAAGAACTTGGGCTTTTAGTTAATAGTTAAATTAAAAATACAATAAATTAAGATATAATTGTAAAATATTGATTGGGTTTTGAATATCCTTAATAAAGGTTTTACTGTACTTGTTGCATGGTTTTGGTATAAAATTGAGCAAGACTTATGGAATACGGATTATAGTTATAGAGTATAAGATATGTTTAAATATGGGTAGAATACAACACGAAGTAAGTTATAGAGTTTAAAAAAGAGAGATTACATTTGTTATTAATTGGTGTATAATAAAAGAAGTAGTAAACCTTTCCTAATAATACTTCTTTGGGTTTAACGATTTTTTGTTAATTTTTATGCATATAATACAAATTAACATGCCATAAATATTCAATCACTAAAACAAACACCTCCAAATTTGGTCTATGGTTCCGGGGTTTCTAACAGAAACATGATTTTTTTTTTCTATAATAATAACCATTTAAAGCACATCGGTGTTTTTAATGAACAGGGGTGTCGGAGGAGGAGTAGGAGGTGGGCGCATATCGCTGAGCTAATGTTTTCCACTACATAACCGTCTCATAATCATCACCATAAATGTGGATTTTAAAAATCCACATTGTATAAAATATAAGCCGATGATTTATGTTCTCTTTCTACATATTTTTTTTACCTAGAAGAAATTATTGTCGTCAAAATGAAGAAGTTTTCTTGTGGGACAGCAGAGGTGTATTGAAAACTGATCCGAACTTATTGCAAACTTTGCAACTGGCTTCCGGGATTATTTATTCAAATGAAAGGATTTTCTTCTCTCCTTCTCTATCTCTCTTTCTCTCTATCGAAACAACGCTCTATAGACACAGAGATGACTTATCAAACATTTAATACTGAACGCTTTTGTATTTGTTCTATGCTTAGAAATTCGAAAAAGGGTTGGGGGAATGGAATAATTCCGCCTCTCATATTTTATTACAATCCTTACAAAAGTATTGGCGTTTATATCATATATATTATATAATATTCCAGTGATGCCCCAAGGGGGGCATTCAAGTGCAAAACATTTCATGTCGATGGGCAGAATCGTGTTTGTCATGATGATAAAAACGGGTTTGCATCAAATGTATGTATAAAACAATCAACATTGAATTCCTTTTTTCTCTATCTCCCTTTCGCTAGAATTGGTCTCTATATCAAATTTTAATCGTGTGTATGTGTGTTTTTTTATATTTATGTTTTATGTATATCTAGACTGGATATAATAGCTTCATTATGTATACCAACAACAAGTAGTAATAATAAGTATCAATAGTAATATATGTTTGCAAAATGTGCTTTTAAATTCCTCGTCGATCTTTTCTCATTTCATCCTGGTGTTTTTTTGGCGCGTTATACGCCTGAAAAAGGGAAATAGGCTCTTCGATTCTTGTTCCTACACGAAAATCCAGCTGTTATGCCACATTTTATGAAAATGGTGCTCCGAATCCTGGCCAGGATTTTCGACTTTATGATGTAATACAGAGAGTACGTTAAACCGATACCGATGTTCAATAAATATCGATTCCATACACCACCCCCTCGAAAACCTACACGCAAACACACATGGTTTAATCCTTGCGGCGACGTGACAGGCTTTTATGCCCCGAATTCCGCTCAGCGTGCACCAGTATGCCTGGCGGTGATCCGAACGTGGACGAGACACGAATATCAAATTTGCTGTCCAGGCAAATGCTCTGTGTCATCAGTTTGGCGCTCTCTATCGTCGAATCGTTTAGCCTGCAATATGGAGAATGCCGGTTATAAAGATCTGTCCACTTTATTAAGGACCAATCATAAAAATAAGAAACAGAATAGAACATCTATCTATCTATACCTAAAATCAATTTCGTTTCCCTTCAGGTCCACCAACGCGTTGCCAATCGTCGTGATCTGGGACTCGGTCATGCCTAACAGACTCATCCCCATCCACCGTAACGAGGGCAAGGCCGAGATTAATGCCGCTATAAACTGGGACTCGATTCGGTGCTTCTTCGCCTTGTCCACCACGGAAATGCCGTCCAGTTTTACGTGGCTCAGTGGGCTGCTTCGAAGAGTCTTTTGCAGCGCCTTGAACGTCTTTACCGGATCGTCCAAATGTATTATCCAGTTGCACATTTTCAAACTGTTCAGCAAGCTGCCATAAAAGAAATATGGTCATTAGTACTTCCCAAGTGGTTGTAACTTTATCAATAAACATAAAAGAAAGGAGATGAGTTGACTGCGGACTTTTTGTAAAAAATAAAATTTGTTGGTGTATATTGACAACATTAAAGGGAAAAAATATACAGTTACTCCTGAAAGTATTCGACCCTGTTTGCAATGGAATTTAAAAGCTCTGTCTCGAACTTAATATTTATCTGACATTAATGAATATGATATCATTTGATAGACAATTTAATGAAGTTTTATATTCAAGAAGAAGCTTTAATTAATCTTATATAGAACTACCGTAACTAACAATTGAAGTGTAGAGGGCGCTCGAATTACGTTAGGAAAGTATTCGACCTTTTCATATTGAATGCTTGATTTTTATAATTTATTCATTTTTTGTACGTTTTATGGGTTTATCCTGTTTGGTTAATCATTTTTACTATGGTTCATTAGTTTGCAATCGATTTTTCATTAAATTAAATAATAGAAGTGAGGAAATTTGGAAATAAGATACTCGAACGAATTATATGACCAAATACCTA